>LGTU01000135.1:0-53545 GCA_001314425.1 Phytophthora pluvialis
GTTCGGGCTAACCGGTTCACGGTTAAGAACCGCTATCAAACCGGTTACCCTCAATATATGGCAACCCGTCCGGGCACCTCTTGTTTTATCCACTCATACATTCGTCGACGCAAATTAAGGTGCCAGGCAAAACCATATTGTTGTGTCTGTCATTGAACTCATCAACTATAGTCCTAGTATATTTGCAGGGGCCATCACTACAAGAACATCGGCAAAGCCATGCAGTAGATAATATGCTACAAATAGTGTCGAAGGATGCCGTGCCATCCCCAAAATTGTTGCATTTCACTACCCAACAGGCTCGGAGAGTGCAAACACGTGACTTGAAAGCCATGACTAAGCGGATCCCACCGTTTTTTTTATTTTCAGAATAGTACTAAACCGATGTTTCCCAATGGTGCTGCAGGTGTAACGATAAAGTATATGACAATCTTGTCATCGAGCACTGCAGTTACGACATTGACTTTCGAGCTCTTTCGATCGGTTCCCGATGATGCGAGGACATTCATTTGGCTCATAAACCAGTGTGTCTTGAGGCATAACGATGAGACGTCCGTGAAGCGGTTTGATGTGGGCGCGCAACGGCTCCAAATGATGAAGTATCAATTTACGGGACAAATCAAGGAACACGAACAGACTTGCGTCACAAACGAAATGGACGATTGACACCCGATAGCGGAAGAATCATATATATAATCGTAGAGCCCCTTTCGACCACTTTCGGAACCCTTAACTATGGGGTACCGTACCCACTTTTTTTTAGTAGACTGTCCCGATTGTGTAGTTCCGCGTGTTCGATTGGTTGAAATGAGTTTCGGCGAATAACAAATGTCGGTTTTTTTGTGCAGGAACACACGAACAGAAGGCCTAGCGGAGTTCCGAGCGAAGCGATGCCGCTTGGCTTAAACTTGCGCAAGAGCCCCGCTTGCGGGGCTCCACTCCGCTTGTAGTAGAATATTCTACCAAGGTCGAAATGTGCCAGAGACAAGTGCGTACTACCGCTCTACCGTACTGCTTCGCTGGTGAGAATGAAAGTGCTTCGTTTGCTACACTTTTCTATTTGCTCCAGAAACAAACAAGAAGCCAGACCTCATAGGAGACACATGGATATAAATATCGATGCCTACGGCGGTTCCTGGGGTGGCAACTCGCTCGCTGGTAGCGCTAGAGATGCCTTGGACGGCAACACGCTGATCGACAGCAGTGGCAGCGACTCTAAAGACGAGCACTTTAATGACGTTTTCGATAATGATGACAGCGAATGGATTGACAACTTCATGGAGGAGGGTGCAGTTGTTTGCTTCACGGAAATATCTACCGGCTTAACCAGAGCGGGGTGGTGGATCGCAAAGTGCCAGATTGAAAAGTGAGGTTACGAGTTAGTACCATACAGCACAATATCACACTTTCGCCGAGGAGACATAACTGAGACAGTTTCGAGCAAAAAGATGCTACCTCACCCTTTCGAGTTTTCGAGATAATCGCTACTAAAGTTGACTATTTTATTTCGTACCTAACCGGAAACCACGAGTTAAGTTCATCCACTCGAGTATAGGTAATCCTGTTTCGGGACATTACTTTTAAAATAATTCGATTTCGGGCCGTAATATTCCCCATTTGGAAACCGGACCGTCCAATTGAAAACCCACCCTGTTTTGTAACTATTCAGGAGCCGGTACTGTTCGCGGGTACTATCGCGGAGAATATTGACCTTGGCAAGCCCGGGTCGACCCGTGAGGAGATCATCGAGGCTGCGAAGTCCGTGTCTCCTTAAGACTAGTTGAGCCCTCACGATCCCCACAGTTCCAGCCCCACTTCATGAGACGTTGCTGTTGAACAATGTTTATCCTCGTCAACCGCGATATTGGCCCAGTCGCGCCTTACAACCGCCGCCCGTTCGCCCAAAAGCGCAGCTAAGTTTTGCTACCGTCGAGAGCAAGAATTGTGCAAATCAACCAACTGTCCAAGGTCATTTCTCATTGAACCTGATTTGCTAGTATTAACGACAATACGGAACGCGGTCAGAGTCGTCGCCGTTTACTCGAGCCAATGGCGGTAGAGCCACGGATGATAGCGCCCCCGCACGAAGGTTAAGAGTTGCCGGCATTGGAGCGGTCTTGTAGTACATGTTGCCCAGTGACCAGTCAGTCGGCGATTATATCGTCATCTTCGACGTTGTTTTCTCGCAAAATCCACCGTAGCCGCTGCAATAGAATCATCGGGACATTTATCAATACCGGGCGGCGCATCACGCGACCTGTCCTGACCTGTGAATATGCTGCGGCAGACTGTAGTAACCTCCAATTGGTGATGATTCCAGTTGCGGTGCAAGCGGCTGTAAGAAAATATCGACATTTGCCTGAGTTTACTCTTGTTCCCTCTAAGGGACACTATTGCTGAAGTGAACCAGAATGCTTTAAACCGGTGCGTACGGCTGCGATGGGTCGTCACAGGTAACCTGTCGTTTTCCTTCTACGGGTCCAAGGAAACCCGCCTGTAAGTACATTATTTCTATTTTGGGATGTGCAATCACTAAGTTAACCCTTTCGCGAGCCACCTTTCTGAACTATACTATACAAACTTAGGTCATTGGTCTTTAGTCGCAGGTAGAATCGCTACTTCGACTTCTTTTTACGACGAAGGGACACTATCTAGGCGCGCCCCATGCGACATCTGATTCACTGTGATTTGTCGATACAAGAGAAATGCGTATAATACTTAGTTTTGTATTGAAGTGTGATTACTGATATCACCTTTTATGACTTGTTATAAAATACGGTTGATTCTATGTTGAACTTGTGTAAAAGGAAGCAAAATGCTCCCTTTAAGATGGTCGATTTCAACCTTGTTTTGCAAAACACCTTAAAGGGGGCATTTTGCTCCCTTTTGTCACGAAAGGGTTAAAGGTTGCTGGTTAGGGTACAGGCAACTAAACCTCATCTCTGTGGCCATCGTGACCACCATAATGAAGACCGTGGCGGAGGCGGTGTAGAAAGGTATCGGTGGCGACGTATCAGAGCGTTTCGGCCTGATCGTCGACCGTTGGACGCACGGAACGAAGCACTATTTGCTGCTACAGGACGGACTCGATCCAAAGTACCCGATTTTGTCCATAACGCCGGTGATGCCATCACTGATGGACAAGTCCGACGACCAGCTGAACGCTGAAAGCAACCTGACGGTTACCAAGCGGTTTTTACCGTTTACGGTCAATCCATTTCTGGGTGCCTGTTTTTAGTTGGTGACAGCTGTGCTGTCAACGAACGGATGGCTAACCTGCTGGGTGTGCTGCTTGTTGGTTGTGCAAGTCACCGGCTGAACTTGGCTGTCGGGAGTCCTACGACTAGATGCAAGAAGTACAGCAGCTGATGCGGAAGCTGCGGACGCAAAAAAATCGGCCAAATTATGGTAAGTGGTACTTGCTATTTGAAGCCATTCCTTTGTTCACCAGTTTTTGTTTCTAAATTGTGTTGCCTTGTGATCTCCGAAAATAGTGCCAAGCCCTCATTGGCTGATGTACTTTGACTGGCTTCACTCTTTCGAGGCTAAAGCGTTTATTTTCGGGCCCGATCGTTTGTCTCAGCGGACGGCGAGGAACTGGTGGACTTCCAACCTTCGCACGCGGCGCATCGTAAGCTCGAGGCGCTGTTCACGAGGCTGTGCGAGGTCGAGTCTGTGCCGAAGCGACTTGGAACCGCTGACCGAACGCTGTTTGATGTTCGGGTCCTGTTCCATGTGCTGCTCGAGATTAGGCCTTCATTCGACAAGTATCTCGGTACGTAAGGGATATTACTATTGTTGCAGGATTAGCGAAAAACATGTTTGTTTGCATCTCACGTAGCAATTAAAATAAGAAACATCAGACGCATTGTCGACACAGTCAAATTACTGCAATGATGTTAGTGGCATCCTTACTAGCACTTCTCTATAGTCGCCACACGTCAGCACGAACTGCTCGTCTTCAGGAACAGTATCAACTCCAGGAGAGAGACGGTGGAGCTCGTGGCGTAGAACAGCACGAGCAACACTGAATAGTTTCTTCACCATGTTGGAGGTGGGAGGAATTGCCTCCAGCAACACATACGAAGCAGGTTCAGCGGCAACCTTGCGACGCTTGAGTGTGCTCCCCGCAATACATTGCGTACTCGCTGGGGCAGGCTCCATCATGCCAGTTACAGCGTCCGTTAGCGAAGTCGACTGGTTATCGAGCACCTTCACCACCGCTTCATCGAAGACAGAGGAATGATTGTTAGACGGATTTTGCAGGACATTAGCTGGACATCACAGTGAAGGCATAACAACCAATGAAAATATGTTATCAAACAGAGAATCGACCAATCAGTTATCAGTTATTCTGGATCGTTTGCGGTGAAGCACCACTACTGTTGTCCAGCTAAGCTGACCTCGGCGTCGCTTTCTCGACGTTGCCGTCAGATCAGGAACATCGACGCTGTCGGCGCACGCACTAAATACCTTCACTGCATCCTCGACGCTCTGATGAACCTTCCACAGGCCGGTACGTTTTGCTGCGCTCTCGACTATGCCCATCAGATAGCGTACATCACTGAGACGCTTTTGCAGGTTGCGAGTTGGCATGTCTCGATCGTCCAGGATTTTCAGCGGCGGTATCTTCTTGCTGGCATTACCGCATTGCCACAGTACCCACAGTATCGCAACATAGCACTCTGGGAACTTAAAATCGGCAGGAACTCGGTGGAAGTGCCCCCCCCCCCAAAAAAAAAGCATGTAGTGGTGGTAAGCAGTTGATCATCGTCGTTGTCCCGTGCAGATGCTCCCTCTGCGCTATCATTTAGTTTATTGACGAGCTCTGTGACACCTGCAGTGTCAAGGCAGCGTTTGAGCGCATCGTCCAGGCCATCAAATGTCACTGTACCGGCACCGATTGCCCGCTTTTCCAACTCCCACATTATGTCCTTAACGGTTGCCGATCGTGTGGCATCGATGCGCTCAATTGTTTTCACACTGGCGTCCAGTAAGGCTTTCATCTTGCTTAAAATGGATACATGCAGAGGCACCCCCGTAGCTTGTAGTCGATTACCAGTACAAATCACTTTGAGTGATAGGTCTGGTAGTAAGCTTGGATGCTGGAATAGCGGACACTCGAATAGTGGGTGGTCTGGATCCAAATGCGACTATAGATACGGCGCATGGTAAATGAGCGAAGCTATGCAGAACTCTCCAACGTACGAAAGATGCCGAGGTAGTCCAGGAAACACGCAGTCAATCGCCTTCACGACATCCTCGTCGCGACTACCAAAATGTGGAGGCAACATAGCAAATTCATGACTATCTGAAGGAAGCCCTGACACTGTTCTGCCAACATGCATGTCACCAGCTGCCTCATAGCGAAGATAGGTATTCTGAACTCCCCCTAATGACCATCCTGCTCGGAGATGAACAGACGTCGACGACGGACAGGCCATCGATCCAGAAGCACAATATGTCGCCGCTCCCTTTCGCATTGAATGCGTACCCAGCTCGTCCTTATTAACTCCACGTCGACGTAATTCATCGGCTACATCAGCAGTTTCCAAAAGCCGTTGTAGACACTTGCGAAATCGTTCATACTGGTTACTGCCAGGGAAAAGGCGGTCGTCGCCGTCAAATGAGGATGTAGCCCAGAACACGGCTAGAGCAAGCACTGGGCAAATTGCTGGCCTGAGTGGATTTGCGTAAATGTGGCGAGGGTCACGAGGCTTGCTTCCGTCCTGATCATTCTTTTGGTGCGCGAAGTAAACGGACAGCGCGTCTCCACTCCACTCCATGTGTGCATGACGAATGCCAAATGCGTTCGCCGATCTACACATAAGGTTCCAGGCTACAATCATATACGTCCGCGCGAATGTCATGTCCTTGGATGGGCACCGAAGTAGTCGCTCACATAAGAACCGGTATAACTCAAATGAAAGCGGGTCCTTGCCGGTCTTTGCCCGTGCTTCCCCACGGGCAGCAGCGCTAGCCATCTCTCGCTTGAGGCCTTTAAAGTACTGGCGCATCTCCTTTTCCAATACTGGCGACATATCACGCCCATAGTCACGATAGAGATTAAAGAGACCAGCCCTGTGAGTGTTGAGCGCAGAGAAGCTCAGACTGCTGCCATCCGCTTTCTCCAGTGTCAGCAACCAGGCACCAAAAACGTTCACCTGAAGAGCGTCAAACTGGAGAGGGGGGTTGGACGCGTCGCGGTCAAGCAGAGGCTTCAGTCTCTTGCGTACCTGCTGCAAGGAGAGGCCGGACAGACTTCCAAGCCTCTCAGCGAACGCAGCCGGCACGAGATCAGGCTTGTTGACGACGATCCACGTGATGAAGCGGCTGTAGGAGTTTAGGTACACTGCTCGCGACCGTGAGCTTACCGTGTTGCTCTTAATCTCGACGACCTTTCTCGCTAACTCGTCCCAGTTGACGCTCTCCATGGTTGCGTTTTGGGGGGATAGCGATATGAAGTTTTGGATAGTGAGCAGGCAAGAATTGTGTCCGGTAAAAATGGCGAAACTGACCCTTTAACTGGCTCTCTACTCAATCCCTGTTTATAAACCGATTATCTCTCTTTGCGTTTGGAAAATAGTGGACACGGAGTCCTGTAGTTGCAAACACAGGGGGGCCCATGTCCTACCAATTCTGTAGAATGTGCGTGTTTTGTTGTGTGTGCTTCTGTGGTACATGTATGTCAATTAAGCACCGCTCCGCTGCGGCAGTACACAAATAAATGATAACAGCTAAGTTCTATAGATCTAGAGGCGGGTAAAACAGCTCCAGAGCAGCCGTTCTTCGGCTATTGTCGAAGACCCAAAAGTGTCGCATTTGTCGACTATCGCAGTCGCTCGTGGCACCCTTCCTGCACCAATTGGTCATCGAAACAAATAGGACTACAGCTGGAGATCACGACCACTATAAAAGCAATCTCGTTGCAGGCAGCGCCCTTGACGCTGCTTGCGGGCGTGCGAAAGCACAGTGTGGTGGGGCATATCGTTTATCTCTCGATTTGTATGTTTTCACCGAGCCCAAGATCTCTCGTCTCAAAGTCACTACAAGCGAGTGGTTCCTGTTGCTCTAGTCGCCCAGACGCAGCAATTGCGGTAGCCGCATAAAGCACTGCCCTGCCCTGCGCTAGAGATTGCTGTTGATTCCTCATTGCCCCCGAGGGCAGGCACCCAACACCAGAAACAGCTCCTGGCGATTGCCATGTCCATGTGCCTATGGTCGTCATTGAAGACGTCGTAACGCACGGTGATTGGCTGCCTCCTCCGCCCGTCCACTGCACCGATTGGTCGAAAAGAATCGTGAAACCATTGGCCTTCGGTAGCTGCTGGCGCGGGCATGAACCGACACCTCCTTCACTTGGGTATTTGCCCCGAACGACTACCGCGCGCCCCTCAAAGCTCTGTCAGCATGACCTCCACCGCCACCATCGACCCCGAGCTGCTGGACGGCCGCTCGGCCATTGACATCTTCGTGAACAAGAACCAGGGCCAGGGCTACACGTACGACGACCTGATCCTCATGCCGGGCCACATCAACTTCGGCGTGGACGCCGTCAAGCTCGAGACTAAGGTGTCGCGCAACATCTCGCTGCGCCTGCCGCTCGTGTCGTCGCCCATGGACACGGTGACGGAGCACGCCATGGCCATCGGCATGGCGCTGCACGGAGGCATCGGCATCATCCACTACAACATGACGGTGGAGGAGCAGGTGAAGGAGGTGCACCTCGTCAAGAAGTTCAAGAACGGCTTCATCACGGACCCCAAGTGCCTCTCGCCCGAGGACACGCTAGCCGACGTGGACCGCATCAAGGCCGAGTTCGGCTTCGCCGGCATCCCCATCACCGAGTCCGGCAAGGTGGGCAGCGTGCTGGTCGGCATCGTGAGCAACCGTGACATCGACTTCATCGAGGACCGCCAGACCAAGCTCATGGAGGTCATGTCCACCAACCTCGTGACCGCCCCCGAGGGCGTCTCGCTCAAGGAGGCCAACCGCATCCTGCGTGAGAGCAAGAAGGGCAAGCTCCCCATCGTCAACGCCAATGGCGAGTTCGTGTCGCTCATCTCGCGTCGCGACCTGGTCAAGAACCGCGACTTCCCGCACGCCTCCAAGGACGCCAACAAGCAGCTGCTGGTCGGAGCCGCCATCGGCACGCGCCCCAACGACCGTGACCGTTGCACGGAGCTCGTCAAGGCCGGCGTCAACCTCATCGTCATCGACTCGTCGCAGGGTGACTCGACCTTCCAGGTCGACCTCATCAAGTGGATCAAGGCCACGTACCCCCAGATTGATGTGATCGGCGGAAACGTCGTCACCCGCATGCAGTGCAAGCGCCTCATCGACGCTGGTGCCGACGGCCTGAAGGTCGGCATGGGTGTCGGCTCCATCTGTACCACCCAGGAGGTGTGCGCCGTCGGCCGTGCTCAGGCCAGCGCTGTGTACAACACTGCTCGCTACGCCCGCCAGTTCAGCGTTCCTGTCATTGCCGACGGTGGCATCGCCAGCTCGGGCCACATCGTAAAGGCCTTGACGGTGGGTGCCTCGGCCGTCATGTGCGGCTCGCTCTTCGCCGGTACCGAGGAGTCTCCCGGCCAGTACTTCTTCCAGGACGGTGTTCGTCTTAAGAAGTACCGTGGCATGGGCTCTATCGAGGCCATGACCGCCGGCTCCTCCAAGCGTTACTTCGCCACCCACGCCGCCGTCAAGGTCGCCCAGGGTGTGAGCGGCAGTGTGGTGGACAAGGGTTCGCTCATGAAGTACGTGCCGTACCTGCAGCAGGGCATCAAGCACGGTCTGCAGGACCTGGGCCAGCTGAGCCTGGAGGCGGTGCACACCGCCCTCCACAACGCCGAGCTTCGTTTCGAGCTGCGTACGCCTGCCGCTCAGCGTGAGGGTAACGTCCACTCGCTGCACACGTACGAGAAGCGTCTGTACTAAGCAGCCCCGTGGTTTCTTGAGTTTGCTTTTCGCATGGCATCAATCCACGTCGTGCAAGCAAGGTTTCTATATCTACAGTATATAGTGCAGTCACCGAGCATGACCATGACCCGAACGAGCCGCCGCTTGGTCGAGTCGAGCCGAAAACTGCATGGTAATGAAGGCCAATACATAGACATCTTCCTTTGATGAAATCTATCCATACTTGCTTTGATATCCTTTCCCTTTGTGAAACTTTCACATGGCGGTCATCGATGGACAAGCCAACTTCAATGTGGTAAATTACCATGGAACGATTCTGTCAGACATGATCGCTTTACTAGAAATATTAGACGAGGTCTGCTATCGACCTCCACAGTACAACGTGCTACAACATGATCAGAAGACATCTCGCTGGACATCCTGGAAGCCTATCAGTCGACCGAGTTTGCTGCTGATGTCCTCCCTTGGAGGGCTGGACGGAGTGACTTCCGGTTCGTTACCAGGGAAGCAGCTCCACAGCTCAGGTAGAAGCTCCCCGTACGCACTGCTGTCGCTTAACCTCAGACAGCTCTCTCGCTCGCCCAGAGTCTTGCCAGCTTCGACCATCGGCGACGACGTGAGTACTAGACGCCGCATCGCCACTCGTACTGATCCGTGTTTGAGTCCGTCAGCTCTGCACACTAGAGGGAACCAGTCTGCAAAAGACTCGTTCACAGGCATCGCGAGGCTGAGATGCACCTCGCCGAGGTCTCGCTCGTCGCCCCCGTGCACGAAGATGTCGACCGTGCGCTGGTCAATGGTCGGAGACGACGGCAGCCAGAAAACGAATCGCTCGTTCACTGCAAAGTTGCTTCGGCTGGCAGGATGCGTCTTGCGACTCATGCGACCGAGCTGCATCGTGACGACGAAAGGTAGGTCGAGGCCGTTTCCAGCCCGGTCGATAGTGAGCGCACGAGCGTCCAGGATGTCGACGACGACCAACTCACCGTACGGACTTCCACGTGAGATGGTGTTGGATACTGCAGTTCGACACCGAGAGCACACGGTGTGAACATTGTTGATAGCGTTCTCGGCCGCTTCGCGTGGTGGCAGCGCTGACATCAAACTCACTGACGCGAACGAGAAAGTCGACGTGGACGACGTCGAGGATGTGCTCGAGGTGCTATCCGACGCTGACCGCGAACTTCTCCATGGGGTCGGAATCGGCGGCGCGAACGAAAACAACGCGGACGGCGTCGACGACGCGGGTGCAGGAGGGGGCTTGTTCATGATGCTGGGGAGGACGCAGGCGTCCGAGAACGCCCTGAACATGGAGATCACGGGGTTCGATGAAGACTTGTCGGGCAGCGTCTCGGGCGATGACGACGGTGATGCATCGGATACCGAGGTGGACGACGCAGGAGACACTGGGGTGGCATCGTCGAGCGTAGCTGGCTTGGTGACTTGCAGGTCGTGCTCCATCGAGTAGCGGTGGAAGTCCGCATCGAGCGCAGGTGTATGGGGTGTCCGGGGTTCGAGCATGTTGTCGACAACGGATTCGCGATACTCCTGCTCGGGTTCTGCTGGTGTCGTCGCCTCTTGAACAGAGGCTTCTTGGCTGCCGGCGCTCTCGTTGCTTTTCGAGCGACCGACGCGCGTGTGCCACAGATCCTCTACGCGCAACATGATGACAAGCGACTGCCCCGCTAGGAGTCTGCACTAGTCTTGTCTCGTTGGATTGTGGCGCCATGTACTGCCAGTACAGTACTGGCCAGGCCGCACGACCTCGAAAGCGGCGGTAGTGTGTTCTCTGCTGCTCGCGAATGCAGAGGTACGAGATGGCACCAGAGGGCGAGGCTGGTCATACTTGGCGTAGATGCCACCTGGTTCCTCCGGCTTCAGAGCCTGAGTACTCGTTTTAGCTGTTCCATGATTTTTTGTTCAGACGATGTATTCGGCACGAGGCAGCAGGCCACGGAATGGTAGTGAAGAGCTACCGGTAGGCCACCCAACACATGCGTAAATACTACAGTCTCTACTTCGAGGCGGCTGGATATATCTCGCTTTCACTATTTCCAAATGATCCTTACCGACACAGCTGTGTGCGTGAGCTCCCACAGGGTAATACAACTTCAAAACAACTTCAACGCTTCTCCTCCAGAGCTCGCGGCTAATCTGAATTTACGAATAGTAAAACGACACACAACGTCAAAGACGAAAATGCACTCGCTACGCCTGCTGTCGGCGTTCCGGCGTGGCAGCGACGGCACTGCCTCTTAATAACAAAATGGCTCTCCAGCTCAAGAGGGGCCGTACTTCCGCAGATACTCGTCCATAGGCAGGAAGCAGAACTCGGCCTCACCGTCCACGCCGCGCCAAAGCTTCACGACTTCCGCCAGCTCCATCTCGTACACGGGCAGCCCGTTCACAGCGACAAGCACGTCGCCGATGTTGATCGCGCCGCTCTGTTGGGCCTGCTCACCGGGGACCAGTCGATGAACCACCACCACGTCTGCTTCAGGGTGCTTGGAGAACTCGATGCCAAGCTTGCGCTTTGAGGACAGCACCACGGTGCACGCCGTCAGGAGCGAGCGAATGTATTCGAGCGCAATCTCCAAACAAGTCGCGAAGTACGCGATTTCTCCCTGCTGGCTGCCCGAATCAAAAAACGTAATCAGCTCCTTGAGGGCTACGGGATCGCGCAGGTACGAGTGGATGAGCACGTAAATGAAGGCTGGGATGAAGGCGTCAGCGCTCATAGGCGGCTGGGTGGGGTGCTCCGTGTGGAAGATGGCGTAGATCTCCTTGCATGCAGCCAGCAACTGAGCACGCTTCATATACGGGAGGCTCACCTTGTCTACCTCCCGTAGCTTCGCGCAGGCTGAGGTCCATCTAGAAGACGACTCGCTGTCTGGCCCGATCCCGAAGAACGCTTGAGACTTACTGCGCAGGATTTCGATCTTCCCCTTTAGCACCTTCGAGTCCTCTCGCGTTTGTGCACGCACGTTCGCCAAGATCGCACGGTAAAGCGGGAAAAATACACGCTCCTCTATCTGCTCGTGAACGATCGCCTGAATGTTGTTTGTGATCTCGCTGACCACAACAGCATCCTGTGGGCGGGCCGAATTAACCTTTTTGACATTTTCCTTGACGCCATCGTCGTCCGAATCGCTATCCGAGCTGCTATCAGGCTGTGCGACGCCGGCGAGCATCAAGAGCTCCTTCAAGCGAGTATGGACCAAATAGTCGGAAAGTCCAGTCATAAACTCGCGCACCGTTGCGTTGGATACTGGGCGACCAGTGTGTTCCTTCAGGAATGCAGCGGATGTGCAGCCCTCAGGTGAGTACGGAGATGACAGCAGCAGCTGCACTTCGCGTGCCACGTCCACCATTGCGTCCTCTGTGTTTGAAATAAACGAAGACATACAGCGGCGGCAAACACCGTCAAAAGCCGCGCCGCCTTCATCTAGAGCTCCACACTTGCACATCCGGCCAATTTCCGATGCACTCGTGGGCATCGCAAAATCGTGTGAATCGGGTTTTGCTGGTGTCGTGCCAGCCTGTGTCGCGTTTACGCTACCTCCGCCTACAGAGGCGAGAGCAGCCAGCCAGAGCGATCGCTCGTCTTGAGTGTCAGCATGCAGGAACAAGTTGCGACTGGGGGTACAGATCTGGAAGCTGTGTCTTTCACCCGTCTTGAGGGTGTCTACAGATGATACCCGCGCATGGGAGACGTCAATTGAGCCTTTACGGGAGCCGCCCTGCGGGTGAGCGAAGTACGAAAGCGTATCGTTCGAGAGCTCGAACCAGCGGCGCTTCGTCGATTTAACCATTCGACCACGCTTGCGTAGCCAACCGGAAAAGAGGACCGGGCCGCCTTTGTCTGCGTTATCGCTGTGCTGCTTCATAAGTTTAGCAGTCTTGGCGGCCTCGGGGAGCAACTGTACGTTGTGCTCTTGTAATTTGCGGATCCACACGTCGCGATCGTGGTTGTCCAAGGCGTAGAGCACCATGCCGTAGCTACCCTGCGCGAACTTGAAGCCGCTGTGGAGCATACACTGGACTGTGCTCTTCCGCGTGAGATCCAGTCGACCACGCACCTCGGTGGCATCATGTGTGTCGTGATAGATAAGTTCGTTGTCCACAATGCAGAACAATCGACGCTTGAAGTTGCGCAGTCCGTGCCCACGCTTGATAAGCCAGCCAGAGTGCCGCACTACAGGCTTGTACTCAAGCACCCACCGCCGGCTCTGCGCGCTAGTCGGCGTTGGTCGTGCGCTGCTGCCTGTCGACTTAACCATCGTGCTCGTGGCGCGCTCCGTCCACATCTCGATATCTCTGCACACAAGCATCCATTCTCAATTAGACCAAGACCTCTGATGCCGCTACAGATCCGTAGATACTGAACGTACCGCTGGCTGGGGCGCGTCACGAGCACGACACGCCGTGACTCGCGGATGCTGTCCTTCGGCTGAGCCGTCGGCGAAGGTTTAGATTGCGGTAGCGCCTGCACTGGCCCCGTAAAGTCCGCAGTCTCCGGTTCTTCTGCGGCGAGCAACTCCGTGGGCTCTGCAGTGTCAATGCACTCGTCAAGCTGCGCTACAGCTTCGATAGCACGGACCTCGCCGTCGCCCACGGTAGTGGACGGGGATTCCGCCGCATCGAGGCTGCAGCGCATCGTCCGCGTGCTGCCATCGTCGCCCGACGACGCCAAAGCGGTCAAGCAGGGCCTGCGCCTCCCGCTGGGCTCGCGTCCGTCAATGTCCTCGTCCTCGTCACTGTCCTCGTCGATTTTAATCTCCACGCGGAGGCGAGGGGGTCGCGAGTCCTGCCTCGCGACCGTGCGCTCGAGTCGCCTAACCGTCTGCGCCTGTCTCTGCGGGAGCTTCTCCTGCTTGTCGTGCGTCTCCCTGGTCTGCGGTCGCCGTCGCCCGCCGCCCTTGGGGCTCGGCAGCGGGTCGGTGACCGTCTCCTGCTCCGGCAGACTCAGCAGGCTGCGCGTGCTGCTGCTGACGACGCCCTCGCCGTCGTCGCCGCCCTCGTTCATCGTCTCGCGCAGCCGCAGCCGGAACACCTCGATGCTCGCGCGGCGCTTGGGGCCCGTCGCCATCGTGAAGGCGACCTGTGTGACTCACTGCCGGTGTTCCGTCCGCCGAGGAGTACAGAGGCCCCGCGCAGGTAGCCAATCGCGGCCAGGTGGATTGGGGGAAAGCTTGTGGGTCGGAGAGCGTCTATTTTTTTTTAATATAGTTTGAAACTAGGTACATACAGAACCCGTCGGTAGTACATAAATAATAATTCATATTATGTATTGCGCTGGCCGAGTGATCAAGGACTCTCGGAAGGACCCCTTGAGTGTGCCTGTCCAGCAAGAACGCCCAATGCACATTGGATAGACGGATGTACTATCGGGGAGGTGCATATTCGAGTATTATAGCCGGATACGAAGGTGACGGAGTGACGACTAGCGCTTTCGATCCAATGTTGGAGACGGTGGACTGTACCGAGATCGTCGTGACGAAGTAATCGCCTTGGCGATCGGCTAGCTTGGTGCTGTATGTACGATGACTCTTTTAGTACTTTGAAGTACTTCGTATTCGTTTAAGCTCTTTGAAGTATAATACTGCATAGAGCCAAAACGAGCGCCGAAGAAGCATGCATAAACTTTTCTTGCGCTCTCGAGAACCACAGCAACGAAGGACGCGAGGACATTTAGGACATTTTGGCCGAGTCAGCGCTGCTAGAGCCGCTGGCACTTACTGCTACGATTAGCCGGCGACGCGGTCGAGTTGTACTCGACCTAGCCGCTTGTTAATGATCCCAGGGCCTCCTGGGGCAAATAGCCGTGCAGCAGAAGCGCCTGAGCTGCTTGTCGGCAGCATCGTTTCTGGGCGATGGAGGGTCTAATCGGTGCAAATTGAGTCCTTCTCCGACAATGTGGCAATGTTGCTATACGGGTCTCCGAAGCTCGTCGGTGCAAAGCGAAATGCTAGGTCGGAGTGGAGCTGCTGACATCCTTGGGTGTGAATTCGCATAACTTATTCGCCATCACTAACCAGTCAGAGCACAGTCGTTTTGCCCACGTGACCGACTCATCGAAACCGGCCTGGTGTGCAAATATACTGCCTCGTTTCGGCATCTCAGAACCTACCAGTCAGCGTCAGAGCGCAGAGAATGGCAGGCTGGGACAGCACATGAGCGAGCTTTGGCCCAGGCGGAGTTATCGGGACCAGCGTCGGTGCCGTTCAACAGAAAGTTGTGTGCATGGTAACTGCGGGGTAACTGTGGAGACACTGCTGGCAGGACCTGCCTAGTGCCAATACCGTCCCGCCCTCGCCGCCGCAGGTGCTTCCGGTGTACGACAGTGATTTCGGCGCGAGGCTCGCTGCGGGTCACGCGTGGCGACGCGCTTCCTGAGGAAACCATCCTTATCATTTAGTAAATCCAAGTCCTTGGCCCAGGGCGTAGGTTGAAGTCGTCCTGGGCCCTGACTCAGATCTATCGTCCGCCACAAGAACGAGCTGCAGACGTTTGTGCAAGCAGCAAACTTGCTTTCGAAGACGCCGCCACGTATTAATACTTTGGTACCACCTGCGCGGGCATTTAACAGCGGTGACCGTGCCGTGTCGACGCCCGCGGTTTCGCCATCGAGATGGGGACCAGTGTTTTTGCTTCGAGACACCGCAAGTGCCAAGTTTCACGTGAATACCCCAAGCAGGTGTCGGCGCGATTTGACCTTGATGAAAAACGGATAACGCAAGTAAGTACGCTTGAGGCTCCAAGCACAGTGCCGCCATTGTTCCGGTGCTCTGCATGCCACCAATGGGAACCCTGAAGCCCAAGCTGGACAGGATGGGCACGGCGCTATCGCTTGTGTAGGGATGTGAACTTCTCCTCCATGCCGCCGACCACAAACAGGAAGGGCGACGGCATCCCGGACAAAACGCCAGTCAGGCAGGTCGGCGGCCTACTGAAATAGGTTCCGCAGCGTCTCCTCCGCCAGCTTCAACATCTGCCTGAAACTTCCACTTCGGGCGCTCGATGCGCAATATGGACTCGGGCTCGGTAAACCCGACGTGATTTGACTTCAGTATGGCGCGTGTTTTCTGCCCAAACGGCGTGCGTGACAGCCGTGCGTAAGCGCCGCGACTTTAGTTTCGACCAATGGGCGGCGCACAAAGCCCCTATTTTGGCCAATAGAGAGGTGAGTCCCCTCGCGCACTGAGTCGGCACGCGACCAAAGATTGCTTGCTGGAGAGCTTAGTTCCCAATTTGCCGCCCGCCCCTGAAGCGTCCGCACCCAAGCCTCCTCGTCCATCCAGCAGCAGCCATGAGCGCCCCGCACGCCCGCATCAGCCAGATCGCCAGCCACCTGAGCTCGCACGACCCGCGCGCGGAGGAGAGCGACTACGCGCAGCGCGTCAAGCAGACCGAGGTCTTCATCCGCAGCGAGCGCTTCCAGTACGTGAAGCGCCCGTACGGCGCCGAGGATGTGGTGAAGCTGCAGGGCACGGTCCCGGCCGCGAACGCCGGCGCTGCCATGTCTCGCAAGCTCTACAAGATGCTTCGCGAGCTGCAGGCCGCCAAGAAGACGAGCCACACTTTCGGCGCGCTGGACACGATCCAGGTCACGCAGATGGCCAAGCACTTGTCCACCGTCTACATCAGCGGCTGGCAGTCGTCGTCCACGGCCTCCACGTCCAACGAGCCCGGCCCGGATGTGGCAGACTACCCGATGGACACGGTGCCCAACAAGGTGGACCAGCTCTTCCGCGCCCAGCTCTTCCACGACCGCAAGCAGTACGAGGCCCGTCGCCGCATGACGGCCGAGGAGCGCGCGCGCACCCCGCCCACGGACTTCCTGCGCCCGATCGTCGCCGATGCCGACACTGGCCACGGCGGTCTGACGGCCGTCATGAAGTTGACCAAGATGTTCATTGAGCGCGGCGCGTCCGGCATCCACCTCGAGGACCAGAAGCCCGGCACCAAGAAGTGCGGCCACATGGGCGGCAAGGTGCTGGTCTCGGTGCAGGAGCACATCCAGCGTCTGATCGCCGCTCGTCTGCAGGCCGATATCCTCGGCAGCCCGCTGGTCATCGTGGCCCGCACGGACGCCGAGGCCGCCACTCTGCTGGACAACAACATCGACCCGCGCGACCACCCATTCATCATTGGTGCCACCAACCTTAACGTGGAGTCATACATTGACGCCACCCACGCTGGCCGTGAGGGCGACTGGGATAAGCGTGCCCACGCCATGACCTACCCAGAGGCTGTCCGTGAGGCCCTGAAGAAGTCCGGCCGCTCGGACGGTCTGGCCAAGTGGAACGCCCAGTGCCTGGAGCTGAGCCTGCCCAAGCTGCAGGCCCTGGCCAAGTCGCTTGGGGTGAACATCGCCTTCAACTGGGACCTGGCCCGCACGGTGGAGGGCTACTACCGTGTGCGCGGCGGTGTGGAGTACTGCATTGCCCGTGGCCGTGCCTACGGCGAGTATGCTGACCTGATTTGGATGGAGACGGCCAAGCCGGGTGTGCCTCTTGCGCGCACGTTCGCTGAGGGTGTCAAGGCCAAGGTTCCGCACCAGATGCTGGCGTACAACTTGTCGCCGTCGTTCAACTGGGACGCTGCTGGCATGTCTGACACGGAGATCGAGACGTTCGTGACGGACCTGGGTCGCATGGGCTTCTGCTGGATGTTCATCACGCTGGCCGGTTTCCACAGCGACTCTCTGGGCATCACCCGCTTCGCGCGCGACTACGCCAAGCGCGGCATGCTCGCGTATGTTGAGGGTGTGCAGCGTGCTGAGCGCAACGAGGGCGTGGAGACGCTCAAGCACCAGGGGTGGTCGGGCACTGATCTTGTGGACGCCATGCAAAACACCATCACGGGTGGACTGTCGTCGACAAACACGATGGGCCACGGTGTCACGGAGTCGCAGTTCTAAGCAAGCTGCCACAACGAATCCTTCGTCGAGGAGCTGCCTAGGGTTGAATAGCGCGGCCGCGTCATGGTGAGTGATGACGGCGAGAGAAGAAGTTGGTACTCTTTATCTTTTCCATGCGTGTGGGTATTTTTACAAAGTTTAACGAAAACAAAAGAGTTCAAAAGCTGAAGAGTGTCCTGTGAAGGTGTTGTGGAAGCATGGCGCGACCAGGAGTGACTGGGAGCGCACGTTAATGCAATGGGGCCACGGTGCTGGCATCGCCATCAGCGGCGCGCCAGCAATGAAAAAAAATCAATGCGCTTCCTGATGAAGTTCGTCGAAATAAGCCGTGGCTTCCATCTTCATGGGGGGGGGGGGGCACCGTGGTCTCTCACGTGCCTTGGAGTCCGAGTTGGGACGGATTTGCACAAACAGATTAAAGCTGTCGACGAAAGCATTGCAGCGCAAGGAGGTCAAGTTGCCTTGAAGTGCAATGGTTGAAACACGCTGCCGCGGCCGTCACGATCACGCTTCATGCAAGAGCTCTGCGGGTAAAAAATGAAAGCTTGGGTGGAGGCTTAGCTACACATGAAAGCTTGGTTGCCAGGCCTGCACCCCTACTAAAGTAGCAAAACACAATCTAAGAGTTCAAGCGCCACCACGCATCGTGTTTCTTCTATTAGTCCACCCGGCTTCCTGTCGACGCCCTCATCTCCTGTACCTTCCTGTTTCTCGATAGTGTATGCAAGGAAGCATGCTCTGCTCCGCCCACTTACAGCACGCCGCAACTGACGATCTCAATGTCCGTCAGCGGCTTGTGCTTCACAGAGTACACGCCCTCAATATTCTTTAACACATTCTTGCCCTCCACAACCTTGCCGAACGCGACGTTGCGGCCGTTGAGGTGCGGCAGCGGCTTGAGCGAGATGAAGAACTGCGAGGCGTTCTTGTTGATGCCGGCGTTGGCCATGCCCAGCACGCCATCCTCCGTGAACTGCAGCGCGTAGTTCTCGTCGTCGAAGTAGCGCTGGTTCTCCTCCAGCGCGGCGTGGCCGCCTGTGCCGTCGCCCTTGAGCACGTCGCCGCCCACGATGTACACGCCCTTGGTCACGTTGTGGAACTTGGAGTTCTTGTACGAGCCCGAGCCCAGCGCCTTGGACTTGAAGCCGTCCGTGCACATCTTGAGGAAGTTCGTGGACGTCTGAGGCACGATGTCCTTGGCCAGCTCCACCACGATGCGCTCGGCCTTGGCGCCGCCGATGCTCACGTCCAGGAAGGCGCGCGGCCGGGGCTGAGTGGGGGTGGGCACGACGGCGTCGTAGGCCACGACGGCCGCCTCGGGGGCGTTCATCTTGGCCAGCGAGCGGTGATACCAGCCCCAGCCACGAGCGCCCGCGCGCGACATGGCGTCACCTGCGCCGCGCACCAGCTTTGATCGACCAAACGCAGACATCGCTCACTCCCTTGGGTCGCTGTCGTCCGCACCTCTCGCTATTGCTTGTCCCCTGCTTTCCAGCGATTTCCAGCCAGACGCACGATTCGTATTTAAACGGGAAGCTACGCCGACTGATATCCTGGCTTTAGTGGCGCGGCCATGTAGCGACATGCTGCGGCTTGAAGAAGACAATCAGATACAGAGGGAGTCGACTGGCGCCGACCCGATCCAGCGGAAGGTCCACGAGGCGAGAGAGATGGCGCAAGGCAACAGGCTGCTGCTCATAGTGGCGGCGATCACGGCGGTGCTGGTCTTGGTGCAGTTCGTGCTGATTAGCGAAGAGTCGGCGACGTATTTCGAGGAGGAAGAGCCGCTGCAGTTGGAGGAGAAGGCGGCGGCGCCCGTGAAGAACAAGTCGCCGGTGTTCCAGCAGACGACGACACTGCCAGTCGTATTGATGCACGGCATGGGTGACGCTGCAGCCAACGGGGGCATGAAGCGCATCCAGAAGGTAGTGGGTGACTGGTGTTGGAAAGAGTGGAGGAACTTGCCGTTGACGAACTTGTTCATGCGTCTGTGCAACGGTAGGCGATCGCGGAGCACCTCGGAGTTTACGTGGCGAGTGTGCAGCTTGGCGACTCGGTGACCGAAGACGTGCAGAACAGCTTCTTCATCACGATGAATAACCAGACGGAGATGTTCGCCAAGATCGTGCGAGAGGTACGAGGCCGTTAACGACCGGTGGAATGATCTTTTCAGTTGCTAATCAGGCTGACGCTATTTGACTACACAATAGGACCCACAGCTGGCAAATGGATTCAATGCGGCGGGGTTATCTCAGGTAAACTGGGGTGCGACGCCGGCCATACCTTTCCTCCCATGCTAATCCAACGATTTTGATTTTTGGTGCACTACAGGGTAATTTGTTGATTCGCGCCTACATTGAGCGCTTCAACGACCCACCGGTGCATAATTTCATTTCTGTTCATGGACCGCTTGCTGGGGTCGGCGGACTACCGCGGTGCTCCCCTCTCAATTTCATTTGCAAGGAAATCGACAAGGTAGGCAGTGTGCTAAAAAATGTGGCGCCGTCGAAATGTCTTGACATTTTTATTCTGATGCCGCAGCTCATTGGCGAAGCAGTCTACACCAAGCGAGTTCAAGGCATGTAATATGTCGTCACGATCTACTCGCTCCCCAGCTGCTGACTTTTGTTTCTTGTTTCAGAGCGTATCGCTCAAGCGAACTACTTTCGTGACCCTCTTCGCATCGAAACCTACCTCAAGCATGGTAGGCTTGCACTTGTTGTATGATGCAATGCTTGGAGTGTGCTAAATCTTGTGCGATTATCCAACCTGCACAGCGGAATTTCTCCCCGACCTCAACAACGAGAAGACGTCTACGAACCAGACGTACAAGGACAACTTCATAAAACTGCAGAACCTCGTGCTCGTCCGTGCCAACAAGGACACGCAGGTCTTTCCGAAAGAATCGGAATGGTTCGGGATGTACCAGGACGGCGACCAGTACAAGAATGTGCTTGCCTTCAACGAGACGAGGTGGTACCAGGAAGACTTGTTCGGCCTGCAGACGCTGGATAAAGCCGGCAAGGTGCACTTCCTGTCTACGGATGGAGACCACCTGCGATTCTCCCTCGAGTTCCTGCTGGGCGTGGTGGACAAGTATTTTCGACCACAAATTTTGATCAGCTAAGCAAGACGCTTATCCGAACCGAATTACCATGCAATTATGGTAAGCAGCACAGGTAATGCAAGTTGTGCGAATATGTAATACCTCTAGGAAATGTCTGATCCATGGTGGAAATCTGTAAGGATACTTCAAACCCTGGCAGTGCGGAATCTGCAGGTGCAAGTCTCAATTGCACCTTGAAGGCAGTCTCATTTTAAGCAAATCGTCTTCCGTATTCCTTCGCCTTTTCAACGAATCAGAGTCAAGATTGTAAACCGCCTGAAACGCATCCCCCTCAGTCTCCAAAAGGGAAGAAGAAGCTGAGCAGATCACAGGCGCGAGACAGCGCTGCGCACGCCGTCCCCACGAGCCCCCGGCGGATTCGAAACTCACCACTAGGCGCAGGAGTTCAAGCCACGTCCAAATTCAAGCTTTGATCTTCATTCCACCGTCGAGAGACGTCAAGCGAGCCGAGCAAAGTCGAGCGTAGCTGTTCAGATTTCAAGTTCCAGCCTGTGCATTTTTGCCGCTGTAGTTTGTACATTTCCTTAATACTTGCGCTACAGTCCAAGACAAAATGTCGACGCGGGATCTGGTCGGGCGCCCACTGGTCCCGTTCTTCGACAGCGACGAGAACGTGAACGACTCGCTGCAGCTGGCAGAGGGAGACGATGAGCGGGAGGACATGGACGTCGACGCCCGCGTCTGGGATAAAGAGCTGGGCTATTTCGTGTACCCCTCGGAGCAACAGGGAGCAGCGTCCAAGCCAGTGACAATTGCAAACCGGGAGTCCAGGACGGACAGCGGCAGCAAACTGCTGCTCACGCCATCCATGATGGTGTCCAGCAGCGCACCAGAACAATTCAACTCTATGGCTGCAAACGGAAACCCCATACGAGCTACCACAGGTATACAATTGCAATAGTTGGCTTGCACGTCGGCATTTCTCTGGGAACTGAAGCCTCCTGTTTGGTTTGAATGCATGTTTGCATTGCGATCTTCGATCGACACAGATGAAGCTCCTGCGCGCAGCAACTCGGCAAAGCGGGGGTCAAAACAGAAGAGTCGATCCAATACGCCAGGACGGCGACGGAAGGAGAAAGAAGGAGGCGAGGGTGCATCTGCAGCGAACACTTCGTCGTCCAAGAAAGGCAAAACCAAGGGTGGGAACACGAACAGCAATGGCACCAACAACCAGCAATCGCGTAATGGCAAGCAAAAGGAGCAGCTATCTTCCTCTGGAAAATGGGCCTGGTCAGCGTTCCAGTCATCACCTGATCCGGCTGAGCTCCCGATGCCGCCGTTCCTCACCAAACCAATGGGAGGTCTAAGCAACGGCGATAGCTCTTCCTCCGAGGCAAAGGCACCCGCACCGCCTCTTCCGCCTACGCCGCCGCCTACTCAGCATGCGAATGTGCCAATTGCACCGCCTCTCCCTCTAGGGCCACCTCCTTCACAGCCACCGCAGCCCCCACTGCCACCGATGCCTACAGCACCTCCGGAAGTGACGGCCCCAGCCCAGATGTCCATCGAGTTATCCATGACTCAAGACCTTCGGAGAATGCTGAATATTGGTGGAGGTTAAACTCGAGGCGTTAAGGCTGGCCAGTGAGAGTGGTGCGGCAAGTGGGTGAAAGCGTGCAAACCTTGGTCAGTCAGAGTGATGAAGGATTGCGGAGACACGACGAACGACGAGGGTAGTGATGACAAACGACAAAACCAGTGAGAGCGGTTTGTTGAGAAGAGGGATGGATCGTCATGCGGGTGCGGAGGCATGTAGCGATGGCAGAAAAAAGCTGGAACGCGGGAGATCAATAGAGCGGTGAGGAAAGTCTCCTTGTTGAACCAACCACACACGTCTTGTGCCTGTCTTCTGTTGAATTACGAGCGCTTAAGTTGGAACCCCCCAGCAAGTGTTGCCGCTTGACCGTGCTTGGCACCGCTGTCTGACAGCCAAGTCCGGTTCGACATGTTCAAGCCCAAATTTTATCATTTGTGTCTTGCAGGCCACAAGTTGTGGCGCAGCGAGGAAAGGCAACAGATCCTTCCTTGCCCAGCTTATCAAAAACGACCAACTTCTTTCGCGATCAAAAGATGCCTCGCACGAAACCTGCCATTCCCGACCCAGCCTTCGAGCTACGCCGTGTCGCACCTGATTGCACTTACACTGCGGAATTCTACCTGGGCACCGATGTTCGACATCTATCGAGGACAGTGTACATCGCTTGAGCTTTGTGCTCGGAGCTTTCCGCGGATGCAGCCACGTATTTCCGGCCACATATTATTCACACCGGAGCTCCTCCTAGCTGAACCGAACTAAGCCTGGGTGTTAAACGTATGAGAATTCTCATGCCAAGCCCCGATACAAAAGCGTTGAGGGGTGCAGCGGCGTCCAGAGCAAAGCGTTTCGTGGCCACTGGACCCTTCAACACCGCAGGTGTTGAGTGCCCTTTAACACTATGCTTCAGTATGCGTCATTAAAGCGGAACACAATCATTCCATGCATGCGGCGTTTCGGCATCCTCTGCTGCAAAACTCCTTTCAGCCTCCACACAGCACGCGACCGGCGGCAAGCGCGGTAAGACTCTCGCTTTAGCGCCTGGGACGCCGCTGGATCCGACTAAGAAGCGCACGAGCACGAGGACCAAGGCGCTTCCCTCGTCTGCCGAGCACGTGCGCACGCAGAACACAAGTTGAAGTGGCCATCAATCTCCCCCTCTCTCCGGACAAGGGACCTGCCTACCCACCTGGTCCATGGAGCTCGCGCCCGTGGCCTCCCCGTTCAGCGGGCGGACGAGCGCTGGCCGAGAGGGCTCCAACGCCAAGCGGAAACTCGAGAGCGTGCACTCGTTCTTCTCGCACTCGGCGTCGTCGTCGCCCTCGGGCTCTCCGACCGCCGCGTCCAACAGCTACAAGCCTTTTCGCGCCAACGCAGACGCACTCCCGCCGCTGGATTCGCACGCCAAGGTGCGGCGTCGCGCCACCGCGGGGCCTCCGTCGCTGACGCGCTGCTACTCGGACGGGAAAATGTAAAAATCCTGGACCCTCTCTCTTTTTTTCTCTTTCGGATTGCTCAGTCGCTGTTGAGCTAACGATCAATGATGTTGTCTGTTGCTGCTTGCTCGACTAGCTCAAAGGCGTTCGGAGAGTTGCTGACTGCAGAAGAATCGGGTGACAGACAGAGACTGCCCTTGTCCAAGGTCTGCCCTGAGTCGCCTGCCCTGACGTTGCAGAACTCGACGTCGCAGAAGAAGAGCATTTCGCCACGAGCTGGCGTGTGTCCGTCCCCCGGACTGCACCGCAATCCGTTCCTGGATGACGAGGCGTGGCCATTGTGCGTCTCGAGAGGTAAAGCAGAGAGAGCTGTTCATCAAGCGGACAACCGGAAAATCCAGCCCTAGATCATATTGGGAGACTGGAATCCGGTGCCGATCGTGCATTTCGCTGACGGACATGTGCTGTTGCTTTGCCGTTTATGCCAATTTGCTCAGGTCCGACGTCGACATCACCGGCATTTGTCACCAAGAGCTACAACAACAACACGACACCTCCGCGGCAGTCGGGTGACAGCTGTGTGATGTTTACTCCACCGACGCCGAACAAGCGCGTTTGCAGCCAGCAGGGCTTCACGCAGAGCAAGGCGGGCGCGACTGCTTCGGCGGGTAACTGGACGCCTTCTCTTACACAGGCGAGAAAGCGCTCTCTGGTGGCATCTGATGCAGCTCACTTCGCTAGCGCGTCTCCATCAGACAAGCGAGCGTCATTGTCCATTGAGATGAATCTTGAGAGTCGAAGCAATGCAGTCGCCGGGGCGCTGTCCTCATGTTCGTCGGCTTCGTCGACCCCATCGGTCACTGTGCTCCCCCGAGGGAGCGTGAGCGCACCGAAGAGGATGTACCCGCCCCAGCAACGCCGCAGTCGGAACCCAGGCAACTTGTCGTTGGACCTATCGCAGGTGGACCAGGCTAACTTCGACCCTTGCACCACTGCGACTGGCGCGTCGAAACGGCGGAATGATCAGGCTGCTGTGTGCTCGAAGCTGACGGATTTCCTGTACATTGGTGGTGCTGTTGCTGCCAAGAACAAGTCGATGCTGATCCAGAATGGCATCACACACGTCATTAACTGCGCGGCCAGCGTGGCTCCAGCTTCATTCCCCGATGAATTTTGCTATTTCAACATCAGACTCCGCGATCATTCATCACAGGACATTGCGAGGCACTTTTACAGCATGTTCGACTTCATCGAGCGCGCTCGCGAGTGCGGTGGACGGATCTTCTTGCACTGTGTGAAGGGCATATCTCGTTCACCGACGATGGCAATCGCGTACTTGATGTGGTACAAGAATATCGGCATGTATAAGGCGCTGGACTTTGTGCGCCAGGCGCGCCCGATCGTAGATCCGAATGCTGGTTTCATATTTCAGCTCACCGAGTGGGAACAGCTTCACCCGGAAGGCAGACTCAAATTCCAGCGCACGATTATCTATCGGATGGATGTGGCATACGCCAACCCCGACAAGAGCGGCAATTGCAACGGAGTTGTGGTGGAAAATAAACCGGTGTTCGTAGGCCCGCTACCGAGCATCAGCGAGAGCTATTTCCGCGACCCGACCAAGGATATCGGCGAGCTGTGCTTGATCGTGGCGTGCGTCGACTATATGTTCGTTTGGTGTGGCACCGACGTCAATGAAGACCAGATGGAGGTGGCCGAGAGCGGCGCGCAGATCCTTCAGCGCTACGAGGCGTTCCCAGCCAAGTGCGACACCGTGAGGCAAGGACAGGAGCCCGTGGCTTTCTGGGACCTTGTTGGTGGCGAAATTTGATAATGTATAGTACATAGTACACGTTCAACACAGCAGCAAAGGAAGCTTTCTAGGACACGCGATCGAGTATCGGCTCAATCCACTCGGTCGACGCTAGGCAAGAACTAATGCACATACACAAGTACAGTCCACTCCAACAGCGTTCATTTAGGTTCATTTGCACTTCCATCAGCGCAGTTTACGACTTGCAGTTTAGTTACTGAACTTTAGTATCCTACATGTCTTCCGGTGCTTGTAAACGAGTTGCACAGCTGACCAATCAAAAGACACCGTCGGTATCTTGCACGAAGTGTGGCTCATAGGCCGACGTCGCCGCCAATTTCCCTCGCTCCGAGCCACTCACCAGCAGAACGAAAGGCAAGAAGACGAGCATGACGACCGCCAGCAACTCGAGCGCCACGCTGCTGCTCGTGACGGGTTTGCTCAGCGTGAGCATGCTACTACTACCTGCAGATGAGCAGCAAGAAGGAGCGTACGCCGTCCGCCGACGACAGCGAGGCCGGCGTGTACAACGGCCAGGAGGTGCCGGCCGCCTGCCCGTTCTCACGCGGCTTGACGGAGGAGGAGAAGCGCTCCGGCGCCACATGTCCGGTGAGCGGCATGCTGGCGAGCTTTACTGGAGGCGGCAAGGACAGCAACGAGGAGAGTGTTGCCTCCACTGCTAGCACGATGACCAAGGGAGTTGAGAAGACTGCGAGTGCACCCGTTGAACCGCCCAAGCCGGCACCTGCTAGTCTGGAGAAGGCCCCGGAGGGCCCCAAGACGGTGGTCGAGAAGGTTGTCGCGTCTCCGGTTACGAAGGCGGTAGAGCCACCCGTTGTTGCTGAAGCCCCGAAGGAGGCTACTCCGTTGAGTCCTAAGAAGGAGGTTGCTGCCAGCCCCAAGAAGGAGAGTCCGAAGAGCAGCCCGAAGAAAACCTCGAAGGGTGTGAAGAAGACTGCTGAGAGCCCGAAAAAAGAGGTGGAGCCGCCGGTTCTTGAGCTGCCTAAGCCGGCTCATGTCAGCCCGAAAAGGGCCCCAAAGAGCCCTAAGAAGATGAACGTCAGCCCTGTGAAGGTTGCCGAGAGTCCCAAGAAAGAGGCTGAGCCTGCCGCCATCGAACTGCCGAAGCAGGCTCCTGCCAGCCCGATCAAGGCCCCTGAGAGCCCTAAGAAGACCGTTGAGAGCCCCACAAAGAAAATTGCGAGTCCTACGAGGACTGCCGAGCCTGCACCCGCAGTGGAAAACCTGGATGCTATCACAAGAAAGCTAAACGAAGACATTGTCCTCAACCAAGCAGCCAGTGAAACTGCGAGTGCATTCGCCGAGGAACTGCTTCAGGAATCGCTTGAGAATATTGCGCTGGAGCAGGAGGAGTACGTCCAGGTGGAGTTGACTAAGTCGATGACTCTTTCGCAGAGTACGCCCCAGCTCGTCAACATCGAAGGTGCAGTGGCGACAACTGAGGAGGACGTTGCCCAGGCGTTTGCGGCCACAGAGGATGAAGAGAGTTTTGTAGAGGAGGAGGAACAGAAGCAGGAGCAGGCTTCTGTTGAGCCGATTGATCCGGAAGCCGCTGAGCCTGTCGTGGAGGCGGCTGCGGCACCAGATGCGTTGGCCGCCTTGGCGTCGCCTAAGAGTCCGAATGCGCCGTCCGGATCATGGGAGGCGATCACATCCAGCCCGGTGGTGAAGGCGACTCCTGCCGAGGAAGCCGTGACCTCGTTATCGCTGGACGCGCCGGCAGAAAACTCCGATTCCGCTGATCCACTTTCGATTAACGTTCCGGCTGAAAACGCCGAGGCGCCTGCCGAGGACAAAGACGCGAGCTCACCTGTGAGCAGTGGCGGCTCGTCGCCCGGCAAGCGCAACCGCAAGCGGTCAAAGAAAGCCAAGGGCAAAAAGAAGAAAGGCAAGAAGCACCCGAAGTTCAAAGCTTGATAGGAGCAGAGATCTCGTATAAACACCGCCCGATCCTGATCTGTCTGCGCCGACGCGGTTTGATCTCTTGCGGTTCAGGTGCTGTAATTAGTTATTCAATATAGCGACAGTGCGCTTCACCACACACACTTTTTGATGAAAGCATGGCGTAAGTTAGGAAGTACTTCGTGTCTACCACCTCAGTCCAAAGCAGCTCACACGTAGAGTTCCGTGGACAGCTTGAGGCCCAGGAACTCGCGCACGTGGTCGTCGTCAGCAATACCCGGGATCTGCAGCAAGTGATGCAAAAAAAGCTGCAGCAGCTCCTTGCGTCGAGCCAGAAAGTCCGGGTTCAGGTCCCGACAGCAGTAGGTCTTAGGTGGCAGCTCGGGTAGTCGCTTGCCTGCTTTGAAGCGCACACTGACGGACGATCAGAGTCGTCAGCACGGGGCCTCACTTGGCTGAAGCCTTCTGACTGCAGCCTCCTACCTCGCCTGCATGCTGTCAAACTCGCTGAAGCGACGTAGCACCTTCCAGTTGCGCCGCCCGCTCTGGATCTGCAGCTCGTACAGGGCGTACTCGTCCTCCTTCACCAAGTACTTGATGATGCCTACCGTGAAGTAGTCCGGGCCTGGCGACATGTAGAACGGGTAGAGCATTACAACAAGCACCACAGTCGCAAGTTAGACAATACAGCAGCACGCACCGTAGCGCAGCGACCACGCGTTCTCAGGCAGGTACACAAGCGACATGGTGCTCAAACTCAATGATATCCTACAATCGGAATCCGATTCCTACTAATCTGTAAGTATCTGATTCGACCTTCGTTCTTATTCGTCCATAATCGGCGAATTTCCTTTTCGACCTATCGCCAGCCGTTCTGCGACAGCGCGTTGTAACGCCGGAGAGAAGTAGAAGTGCAGCGTGAAGAAGGAAGGAAGCCCCACAACTTCTCTCTCGCTGGTCTGCAGCGCCACCATGCAGGTCTACGTGCGCGTTCGCGAGGCCGAGACCGGCTACGAGTGGGCGCGCGGCCGCGTGCTGCGCCGCCTCGAGCGCGACGCCTCCAAGGTCCTCGTGCAGCTCAACGACAGCGACGCAACCGTCGAAGCGGACGAAGCTCCGGATGTCCGCATGGCCAACGAGCTGCCGGCCGACCAGACGCTTGCAAACGTGGAGAATCTGGACGCGCTCACGCACCTGCACGAACCTGCGTTTGTGGACTACTTGGCACAGCGCTACGGCGTGGACCAGGTCTACTGCAGGTCCGGGGCCGTGCTCATCGCTGTGAACCCGTTCAAGGAGATCGCGGGGCTTTATGATCTAACCAAATTCCACGAAGAGATGCCGGGCTGGTCGGCACTGCCGCCTCACGTGTTCTCCATTGCGGAGGGGGCCTATCGGTCCCTTCGAAGACGACTGCACGAGCCTGGAGAGAGCAAGCAGAACCAGACGATCCTGGTCAGTGGAGAGAGTGGAGCAGGCAAGACGGAGACCACAAAGTTTATCATGCAATATTTAGCAGAGAGCAGTCGGGATACAACTGCAACGACGGGCACTACGAGGAAACGAGCGATCAGCGGCAGTGAGTTGATGAGCGCGAACCCGATCTTGGAGTGCTTTGGCAATGCCAGGACGCTGCGGAACGACAATAGCAGTCGGTTCGGAAAGTTTGTGCGTATGTTTTTCGAGGGGCATGAGCTGGACGCGTCGTTGAGGATGGTGGGAACTTCCGTGGAGACGTATCTGTTGGAAAAGGTGCGTGTGGTGCACCAGAACGACGGAGAACGGAACTTCCACGTGTTTTATGAGCTGCTGGCTGGTGCAGATGAGGATATGAAGAAGGAGCTGCATCTTGAAAATCTGTCGGCTCGAGAGTTCCAGTACGTTAATGGTGGACAGTGCTTCCAGAGGAATGATGGTGTACGTGATGACAAGCAGTTCCAGTTGGTGCTGCAGTCGATGAAAGTGCTGGGTTTTACGGACGTTGAGCAAGAAGCGATCTGGAAAATATTGAGTGCGCTGCTGCATCTCGGAAACGTGTTGTTTGTTTCCTCGAGCGAAGATGAAGGAGAAGAAGACAATGGGACAGCATCGACACCATGTCGACTGGCATCCACCTCGCTGTCTTCACTTACAGTGCAGGAACATCTTGATATCGTGTCAAAACTGTTTGCTGTGGATCAGGAAGAACTGGTGTCCGCGCTGACTACGCGAAAAATAAGTGTTGGTGGCGAGACATTCCATACAAATTTGAGCCTTGCGCAATGTGGAGATGCCCGAGATGCTATGGCGCGCTCACTATACGCATTTTTGTTCCAATTTTTGGTCTCGAAAGTCAACTCCGCCTCGCCACAGGTTCAACAGACTACGAACCTAGTCAGTAAGCCAGCAAGTAAGGATGCCGCGGCAGCACCATGCATCGCAGTTCTGGATATCTTCGGGTTCGAAGAGTTCGACGTCAATCAGTTCGAGCAGTTCTGTATCAATTACGCGAACGAAAAGTTGCAGTACCAGTTTATACAGGACATTCTTTTGACGGAACAGCAGGCGCATATCGAGGAGGGGATCAAATGGAATGCTGTGGACTACGAAGACAACTCCACGTGCTTGGAAATGGTAGAACAGCGTCCCAGCGGTATTTTCTCGCTTCTGGATGAGGAGTGTGTTGTTCCGAAGGGGAGCGATGCAGGTTTTGCACGGAAACTGTATCAACGACTGCAAGACCACAGCAACTTCAGCGCCTCTCGAATTGAGCAGGCCGACTTTGCTTTCCAAGTCCATCACTATGCGGGTAATGTTCGATACCAAGCAGAAGGCTTCTGTGAGAAGAACAAGGATCAGCCCAATGCAGAGCTGTTTAGCGTTTTGGGTAAAACTAGTGACTCGCATTTGCGCCAGTTGTTCGAGTTTTTTAAAGCAAGCGAGTTGGCACAATTGCAACTTGGGCAGCCTAAGCTGAGGCGACGATCTTCAATACTCAGTGCTGTCGGCATCGGCTCTCAGTTCAAGCAGCAGCTAGCAAGCTTGCTTGATGTCGTAGAGCAGACGCAGACACACTACATCCGTTGCATCAAGCCTAACGATGAGAGCGCAAGTGACCAGTTTGACATGGCTAAGGTGTCAAGTCAATTGCGCTACGGTGGCGTGCTGAAAGCTGTGGAGATTATGCGTCAATCATTCCCCGTTCGCATGAACCATTCTGATTTCGTGAAGCAGTATCGCCTTCTGGTGACTACGAAGTCGGGCTGTGATCGCAAATCTACCTTGGAATGGACTGCTGGGGATCTCATTGACGCTCTGCAAGTTGACCAAGCTGAGCTTGGTAAAACACGCGTGTTTTTGCGGCAGCAGGCCTTTGATCAACTGGAGAAACAGCGTGAACGTGTCGTCGCAGCATCAGCAGTAACACTACAAAGTTCGTGGCGTGGCAGACAGCAGCGCCGAGTGTACATTAGACAAGTGCAGGTGCTATGGAGCATTCAAGTACGATGGAAGGCCATTTTGGAGAAGAAGCGACGTATTGCTCGTCGGAATAAGGCAGCTAGAGCGATTCTGTATGCAATGCAATGCTGGGTACAGGCGATCAAAAGTCGTCGCCAGAAGAGCGCATTACTTATCCAGCATTTTTTTCGAAGATGGCATCAGGCACGCGTTGCAATAGTGAGGGCGGCTTCAACTGCTGCTGAAGCTGAAGCCTCTGCCAAAGCCTCGAGACACGTCGACAAGTCAGTGGGACGATTGGACTACAGTGGCCGCGAAAGTGAACTCACCATCGAAACGTTGGAAGAGGATGACGTGTTTTCAACAGCAACGGCTTCAGTCGGAACAAGCGCGTACTCGGAAGATGCCGATTTTTCACCCATGGATCCGATGCGAAGAGCTAGGCGTATGAGCGAATTTGGTGATGGATCTGACAGTGAGAACGCGATGCTAAAGAAAGCTCTTAAGGAGGTTGAGCGGCTTCGTCGCAGGGCAGAGACCGCTGAAGCTGCACTGTCCCATTTTGCTGGCCGAGGTATCGATCCAGTTTCCAATGATGCCATGGCCATGGGTACGACCAGAGCTGCAGCACGCGCAGATAGACCAGTTGATCTTTCTCATTACGACCATGGTGCGAGCGACGGCGGCAGCTTTTTGTGGCGACAGTTGAATACGTCAAGCCTTCGGATTGATCGATACGGTAACACCGTGTTGCATCAGGCTGTGGAAGGAGGCAACGTGGAGCTCGCTTGTGCCCTCCTTGTCAACGAGGCTAGTGGCGCGCTTGACACGCTGCAGCAAGCTGAGACTCAGCGTGGGCACTCGCCGCTGCATCTTGCTGTTCGTGATGGCAACTTTGAGATGGTGAGCCTGTTCTTCCGCCCGGAGGTGCTGCCACACCTCGACCTGAATTTCAGTGATCGTGAGGGAAACACAGCGCTGCACTTGGCCACGCAGCTACAGGTGAAATTTGCGTCGCGTGTGCTCGAGCTGCTTCTGTGCTTTGGTGCTGACGCAAACGCAGTAAACTTCCTGAAACAAACCCCTCTGCACCTCTGCTCCATGATCAAACGCAGCGGTTCTGCAACGTGCGAGCTCATGGAGACGCTCTTGCGACACAAGGCAGACCCGCAGAAAGTTGACTTCCTGAAGCGCTCCCCGCTGCATTATTGCATGGAGAAAGGTATGTACGCATACGTGATCCCACCAGTCGAGTCGGTTTTTGCGTGCTAACTAATGCTTGCTATTTGTTCTGCAGACATGGAGGACGAGGCCGTGCTCTTGATGAAGCACGGGGCGGACATGAATCTACCTGACGGTGAGGGGGCTCGCGTCGTAACGAACCCCAAAGCCACTGGCGTAAGTAGCAGTTCATTGTTGTGTATATCTGGAAATTTGTTTTGAATGGCTAACCCGCTGTCGCTGCTGCAGCTCTTGCGCTACCTGCGCGTGACGCCGTCGTGGATTCCCGATACCGACGCGAACGAGTGCATGGTCTGCCTGGAGCCGTTCCCGTTCTTCTTCTCGCGCAAGTGCCACTGCGACCGCTGCGGCCGCGTGTGCTGCTCCGACTGCGCGCCGTCCAGCTCGTCCTGGAACGGCCGCTTCTGCTTCGACTGTAAGCACTACGCGCACTACTCGTGATGCTTGCATCCATCCCCTCTTATTTTTATTTCGTATGACTAGACCAGCGCAGAACAGAAGTACATTGTATGCATAAAGCACGCTAGAAGTTAGAAGCTTGTCGAAGTGTCCGAGTTTGCCCTTTTTTCGATTTCCTCACGTTTTGTCTCAAATTTGAGGGGAGATCTCATTTTTCCTTTGGAGCGCCAAGGGGAAGAGTGACTAAAAAAGCTGAAGCGGCCAGCGCCCCCAGACGGACGCGGCCAGGGCCACGAAGCAGCCCCGGGCAGCAAGCGACGCAAGGAAAACAGCGTCATGCAGACCGCGCAGCAACTGGAGAAGGATGCGGGCTTCATGGACAAGTACAGCCGCCAGATCGGCGCCTTCGGGCTCGAGACCATGGCCAAGGTACGCTAAGATCGGAATCACAAGAGTGATGGTCACCTGGACTAAATGCCTATTTTTTTGTGTAAATGTCGCGCAGCTGGTGAAGCTCAAAGTGCTCGTCGTGGGGCTGCAGGGCGTGGGCGTCGAGTGTGCCAAGAACTTGATCCTCGCGGGCCCCGGCGCCATCACGCTGCACGATGACGGCATCGCAGAGATGAAGGACCTGGGCGCCAACTTCTTCCTGACGGAGCAGGACGTGGGACACCCGCGCGCCTCCGCCGTCGCGCACAAGCTGGCGGAGCTCAACAAGATGGTGTCGGTGGCCGTGCACAACGGTCCGCTGACCGAGGAGGTGGTGGCCAAGCACAACGTAGTGGTCTTCTCGCACACGAGCCGCAAGGAGCTGGTGCGCTGGAACCACTTCTGTCGCCAGCAGTCGCCGCAGATCGGCTTCATCATGTGCGACATCCGCGGCGCCTTCGGCTACGCGTTCACGGACTTTGGAGACGAGTTCAAGGGCTTTGACGCCACGGGCGAGGCGCCCATTACCCGAATTATTACGGACGTCACCAACGATACGGACGGCATGCTGAGCATCTTGGGCCCCGATGAGGACGGCAAGATGCACGAGATGCCCGACTCGGACCATGACGGATGGATCGAGATCAGTGACGTGCAGGGAATGAAGCTCAAGAGCGACCCGAACCAGTCCATGAACACGATGGGACCGCGTCGCATCAAGTTTGCCAACAAGAAGGTGTTTCGCAATGGCAAGCAGACGGAAGTCTTTGATGCCTATCGCCTGAAGATCGGCGATACGTCGGAGTTTACGGCGTATGAAGGTGGAGGTGTTTTCACTCAGCACAAGAAGCCGTTCACCGTGAACTTCAAGTCGCTGGAGGAGTCGCTCGTATCGCCTGTGCCTGAAGGTGAATTCGGACTCATGTTCACGGATGGTTCCAAGTTTGGCCGCGCAGAACAGCTCCACGTCATCATGTGGAGTCTGATGGAGTTCGAGGAGCGCCACGGCCACTACCCGGAGCCGCACAATGATGCAGATGCGGACGAAGTTGTGGCTATTGCCAAGCAGGGTATTCAGCACATCTCTGATTTTACCCGTGAAGGTGCCCACAAGCTGGAAGCGATGAAGCTCGAGGAGCTGGATGAGAAGACTGCACGCCAGGCAGTCCTCTTCTCCGCCGTTGAGCTGCACCCTCTTGCTGCTTTCTACGGTGGTGTTATTGCCCAGGAAGTCGTCAAGTTCACGGGCAAGTTCACTCCACTGAAGCAATGGGTGCACTTGGATGCGTTCGAGGTGCTGCCTGATAAGCGCCCAACGGACGCGAAGCCGATCGGTTCGCGATACGACCACATGATCACGGCATTCGGACTATCGTTCCAGAAGCAGCTAGGAAATGTTCGCACGTTCCTTGTGGGTTGTGGCGCTCTTGGATGCGAATACTTGAAGAACTTTGCCATGATTGGAATTGCATGCGGTGAGAAGGGTCTTGTGACAGTCACGGACAACGATCGTATCGAAGTGAGTAACCTGAACCGTCAGTTCCTCTTCCGGGAGCACAACGTGGGCCAGCCCAAGTCCGTGGCTGCTACTACTGCGGTGCACCAGATGAACGCGGATCTGAAGGTGAAGACACTGGAGCAGCTCGTGGCTCCTCACACGGAGAGCGTCTTCAACGATGAGTTCTGGACTGACCTGGATGTGGTTACGAACGCCCTGGATAATGTGAAGGCACGTCTATACGTGGACAGCAAGTGCGTTTTCCACAAGCTTCCCCTGCTGGAGAGTGGCACGCTAGGCACGAAGTGTAATGTGCAGGTGGTGATTCCATACAAGACTCAGAGCTACGCGGATGGTCCGAAGGATGCTGAAGGTGATGGTATTCCGATGTGCACGCTACGGAACTTCCCGTCCCTCATCGAGCACTGTATCGAGTGGTCGCGTGCACAGTTCGAAGATCTCTTTGTGGTGCCTTCCGCAGAGGCTAAGAAGTTCGCCGAGGACCGTGCGGCGTATCTGGACCAGGTGAAGAAGGTTACACTTGAAAACCCGAACACTAAGCTTGTTTCAGCGGCGATTGTCCAGGAGCTTGAGCGTCTCCGCGGTCTACGTGCTACCTTGCAGACGGCGAAGGGAATCACGTTCGAGAAGTGTGTTACGCTGGCATTCGAGCTCATGACGTCGCAATTCCGTGACCGTATTCTGCAGCTCATTCACAACTTCCCAGAAGACCACTTGACCAACTCGGGAGAGAAGTTCTGGTCGGGCGCCAAGCGTTTCCCTCAGGCGATGGACAATTTCGACCCGGAAAATCCTCTGCACCTCAACTTCGTGCGTGCCACTGCCAATATTTTGGCTGTTTGCTATGGAATTCAGCCGCCGCCTGAGCAAAAGTTGGTTCCTGCTGATTCCAAGTGGCGTGACCCGTCCACGTATGAGGAGCTTGGTGACAAGTATGTTCCTCCGACTTGGAAGCCGTCGAACGAAAAGATTGCAGCGGACTCGGACGAAATCAAGCGTCTGGAGCAGGAGAAGATCAAAAACTCAAACGACTCTGACAAGAACGAGCTTGTGGAGTTGCTGCACGAGCTGGAGACGTTTGACCTCTCGGGCCTCTCATTCGAGCCGGCGGACTTCGAGAAGGATCAGGACATGAACTTCCACATCGACTTTGTTTACGCGGCGTCGAACCTGCGGGCCTTCAACTACCGCATCCGCGACGCGTCGCGCCACAAGTGCAAGATGATTGCAGGCAAGATCATTCCGGCCATTGCGACGACAACGGCGTCGGTGACCGGCCTGGCTATGCTGGAAATGCTCAAGCTGATCCAGCGAAAGGACCTGGAAGCGTTCAAGGATTCGTCCAATTCGTTGGGACTGAACATGTACCTGATGCAGGAGCCAGCGGCCCCTGCTCGTGCCAAGGATGAATACGACGTGGTGGAAATGTCGGAGGTTAAGTGCAAGCCTCCTGGATTCACGAAGTGGGACTCCACCATCATCGAGTTATCGTCCGAATCGACCCTCGAGGATTTCTTGGTTGATTTTAAGGAAAAGACAGAGCTCAACTGCGACTTGCTGTTCCACAGTGTTGCGGAAATGGGCAACACCGGCGCTGCGGATAAGGATCTGCGTTATCGCACTGTAAGCGGCTTGATGCTGTACGACCGCAACGCCTACGGCAAGGCGCTGAAGGACCTGTATGCCAGTCAGATGACGAAGTCTCTGCGGGATTTTGTGGAATCGCGCTACGAAGGACTCGTGGACTGCAGCCGCAAGTACATTGAGCTGCAGACGTCTTGCTCTGATGACGACGGAAACGTGTTCAAGGTGCCGACGGTCATTTGCAAGTTCAGCTAAAGGGTGCCAGAAAGGAAAAGAGAGGGAGGAGTTGCTGCACGTTGCGGAGTGATTCTCGATGCAGACGGTTGCGGAGTCCGAGTGTGTACCAGACAACAATGGAGAATGGTGACAGCTCGGTGCGAGTTTCTGTCTAGAAAGATAATGGTGATCAGGTCCATAAGTATGTGGTGAGCGTCAGCTGGCCATCGCGTACGACTGATGCAAGAAGATACCTTCTCCGCTGTTCCTGAACATGTACGTACAGTCACGTCAATGCGGCCTCTTACGTAAACGAATACTGAACGTATTTGCAACCGAGGGCGTCGAATGAAACAGCAAGTGTTCGCTTTGTTGATACCCGCGCGAAATTCGTGTCGGACTTGGTGTCAGAAGCTCGTTGCATGGAGTGGAGTAGATCAGAAAAGGCTGCACCACCGGGATGCTCCAGCCCCAAGCTCGTTACAGTTGTAGTTTCCCAGTCGCTTGCAAATCGTGGTGACAGAAATTGCCTTGCTTCAACCAAACGAAAACTTGTCGTTGGCGGGGTCAAAGCTCCGAGCGCGTCCAGTTCAGTTGAACAGGAGCCATTGGGTTGCGGGTTCAGCGTTGTAGTCTACCCCGATATAACTGTATATCACTTATAAGAGGTTATTATCTATCGTCCAATTCAAATTAGTAGCATAACTACCTCCTTATTGTAGTGTAAATACCTTCAGACTGTAGCTTTGATGGCCACCGGACATTTCCCTTTTCCTTCTTATTCATTAGTTGATTTGCTCCCAAGACGCAGCCATGGATGACATCGAAGACATGATCGGCGAGGAGGAGCTGGACCGCGCGGCCGTGGGCTCCGTGCGCACGCCCATGGTGGCGCCCAAGCCGCGCTTCCAGGACGCCGTCAAGACGTCGGCGGCCACCAACAGCACGGCCAGCAGCAGCTCGACCAGCGGTGACTGGGAGGCCAAGGAGCCCAGCGTCCCGGGCACGCAGCTCATCTGGATGAAGACGTACGGCTGCAGCCACAACGTGAGCGACTCAGAGTACATGCAGGGCGTGCTGGCCAGCTACGGCTACCGCTTCACGCAGGACCCGGACGCGGCGCAGCTCTGGCTGCTCAACAGCTGCACGGTCAAGGACCCGTCCCAGGCCGCCTTCATGCACCTGGCCGTCAAGGGCCGCAAGCAGAACAAGGCCGTGGTCGTGGCCGGCTGCGTGCCGCAGGCCGACCGCCACCTCAAGGGCCTCGAGGAGGTCAGCATCGTGGGCATCCAGCAGGTGGACCGAGTCGTGGAGGTCGTGGAGGAGACGCTCAAGGGCCACACGGTGCGGCTGCTGTCCAAGAACCGCCTGCCGGAGCTGGATCTCCCCAAGATTCGCAAGAACCCCATGGTGGAGATCATCCCGCTGAGTACGGGCTGCCTCGGAGCCTGCACGTACTGCAAGACGCGCCACGCACGCGGCAAGCTCGGGAGCTACACGCCCGAAGCCATTGTTTCACGGGCGCAGACAGTGATTAGTGAAGGGGTGACGGAGATCTGGCTCTCCAGTGAGGATACGGGGGCGTACGGCATTGATATTGGCACTGATCTACCTACGCTCATGCGCAAGCTGCTGGAAGTTGTGCCCGATGGCATCATGCTCCGTGTGGGCATGACCAACCCTCCGTACATCCTGGATCATCTGGATGCTATCGCTCAAGTGCTGAGCCATGATCGAGTCTATTCGTTCCTGCACGTGCCCGTGCAGTCCGGCAGTGACGATGTACTGCTGGCTATGAACCGCGAGTACACGGCGGCTGAGTTCTGTCGCGTCGCTGACGCGCTTCTCGCCAAGGTGCCGGACCTCACGCTTGCGACCGACATCATCTGCGGCTTCCCGGCGGAAACCGAGGAACACTTTGATGAGACGATGGAGCTCGTGGAGAAATACCGCTTCCACATTATGAACATTTCCCAGTTCTACCCCCGCCCCGGAACTCCGGCCGCCAAGATGAAACATGTACCGACGCAAGTGGTCAAGAACCGCAGTCGCAAGCTTACCAAGCTCTTTGAGACGTTTGAGCCGTACACACATCTCGTGGGCTCTACACAAAAAGTATGGGTGAACACGGAGGTCTCGGACGACAAGAAGTATACGGTGGCCCACACGAAGAATTATACCAAGGTGCTCCTCCCTCGCGATGACTCTCTCATCGGGTGCACGGCGGAGGTGCGCGTTCTCGCAGCGGCGAGATTCCACATCACGGGCGAAGTGATCTCACGTTCCCAGCCCGCTACTGTAGCGGCGGCTGCCATTCGTGAGCAGATCCGCACTGAGGGTGATTTGTCGGCCGCGGATCGATCCAAGGCGTTGTCGAAGGCAAAGGCGGCAGCTTCCTCCTCTTGCAATGGCGACGGTAGCTGTGGTGGGCATGGCCATGGCCACGGTCACAGCCACGGTCATGATCACGCGCACGACCATGATCACGAGGGGGGCGACCACCACCATGGCGAAGGAGGATGCTGTGGTGGTAGCGAGTCGTGCTGCTCGTCTAGTGGCGACGGTAAGGGCTGTGGCGGCAAGTGCGGCACAAAGTCCAAGAAGAAAAAATCGGTAGCCAAGGAGCCTTTGCGGAAGAAAAAGCAGGTCAATTCAAATGCAGCTGACAGAAACGGCATGGTCTCAATCACGACGACCCTGGCGGCGAAGTGGAGCGAGGTGCGAGACGACAAGGTAGCGCTTGCCGCATTCGCCACGTTGTTAGCGTCGGCCTCTTTTGTCGCAGTTCGTTTGCTCACCCGCAAGTAATTCGACCTCGCAACTATCCATCTTGAGGCCTTGCGAAGGTAGGCGTTAGAGCGCATTTTTCATTAAGACCGCGTTTCATCTTCAACACACTTTGTCTATACCAGTGCCAGCTCATGGGCTTTGTCTTCTAGCTTAAACAGTATCGACTGTAGAAGCTTTTTCCGCACGCTTGTCGGCGGCAATTGCGCTTCCGATTGCACGCCTTGTAGCGCCCGCATGGAGCAGCTCAGGACGCCTTGAGCAGGCAGTTTGTCGTCGCTTGTCCATGTTTTCCAGACATCGGACTCAATTGCGTCTCCATTGAGCTGTGTGTTGGTTAGCTCAGCTTCGCCACTGGTTGCGAGCTTGACGAGGATCAAAATCATTTGCCGTTGATCAAACGCGTTGAGTTGGAGGTGCCTGTACGTTTCGATTTGCTGCAGTGGGTGGAAGCAGTTCAACACGCCCAGTCGATCCAGCACCTGCATTTTCGTAGTAAGATCGAGCAACGACAGCGTCTCACTCAGGTTCCATTCGTCGACGATTCGGCTGAACAGCACAATAAACACTTCACCGCGGAACAAACATCCAGTGGTAGGGTCTCGCTCGAAAGTACCAAAGTGCTCCATGATGCGCTGTGCCTGACTGCAGGTGAAATAATACAGGGTCGATATCGAGCGCAGTCCAACGAGCTTCATTTCAGCTGTCACCTGCAGCTGCTTGAACTCTTTCAGGAACTGTTCAAAAGCTCCATCGTTGAGGGCTGTGCAAATAGCGTAAGGCCGTCGCGTCATGACGAAGTCGAACTCGAGAATTCCTAAACGTGGGAACTGCCAATTATTCCCCATTACGATGGGTAGGTGGTTCAGCTTCATATTTCGGAACCCGCCTTGAAGCGGCTGTGCTACAAGACCATGGTGCGAGGTGTCCATCAGCTTCAGCTGCTGCCTCATTTTTCTTTCTGTCTTGTTCACCTCCAGGATCCGCATTAAAATGCGACGATCAATTGAGTTTGCCATGTTTAGCTGGTACCGCCCACTCGGATTGTTCACATTGAACGAAGTCCACTTTCCAACCTTCTGCTCGACGTGACTCTGCTCGATATCGGAGAGGTTTTCGAGTCCAATAGTTATGCAGATATCGCCACACACGTCAATTTTTCCGTCTGCGTCTTTGTCCTCGAAAAACTCGTTCGGCGTCTCCATTGAAGCACAGTCGTACATCTCCTCTGTGACAGCGCTTGCAAATTTTGCTTGCGCAGACGGTATCTGAAGAATTTGAGGAATCAACGCAGCTGCAGCGCTAGCCTTCTCCACTTGAGAAGTGTGCGACTCAAATAATGATAGCAGAGTGTTCGCTTCAGCTGCCGTAAAGTTGTACTCTTCTGCCAAGATACGGATACAAAATAATTTTGCAGCCTCGTCGCCGTCATGCGAGTGACTGAAGGATCGATCCATCAGCATCACGACTCGGTCAAAGCCACCAGGGGAAATCAACTCCTCATGTCGGTCATAGTTAGGCTGGAATTTAATCTGCATGGACCCTTGCGATGGTACAGAGGACACCAACGCCTTTTCATCTTTCTTATTGAACGTGAACGGCGCTCCATTGTGACTAGTGTCCACAATTTCTGTTTTATTTTTCCACACAAGCTGCAGCAGCTCTCTCAGTAAGATGCCGTCGGATCGATCGCTCATATTCAAATTAAATGTGCCACCGCCGTAGATGGTTCCTTCCAGATTGCCATCCAATATGCCCAGATTGCAATCACCAATATCGATCTGGCAGTTTGAGACGGATCCTGAAGCTACCGATCGCAGAACAGCTTCTCCTCCTATTACGCCGATAGGATTGCCACGAATGATAAGATTTTTGAGAACGGTATTTTGATGGAGGCCATTGACATACACCAACACCGACTTGGCCTGGACGTGGTTGTTTGATATGTCTAAGAATTGTAGCGACTTGTTTGTTGCTAAGCATGTACCGAGATCAACGTCAGCCTTTCCGTTGTTTCCTAGCGTATTATCAGAAAGATCCAAATGAGTAAGCGTCAGATTCTCCATCATGCATCGTGCCAAATGCTGAGCTGGTTCGCCGCGTATGTTGTTCCACGAAAGATTGAGGGATGCAAGTGGCGTCGTAATACGCAGGAGTTCTCCGATGGAAATGGCAGCGTGGAAGATATGGTTACGCCGAAGATCGAGATGTTCCAACGTGCAGCGATTGAGCAAACACTGCATCAAAGTTCTCACTGCTTGGTCGCCGAGCTGGTTGTTGCCAATATCCAACGATTTGAGATGAATTTGCGGGTTTTCTAGTGTCCGGTATATGGTAAGAATTCCCTTGGTGCCTAGTCGATTTTCTGAAAAGTTGAGGTGCTTCAATTGCTTCATCGGTATGCCGTTCATGATAGCAGACGACCCGCTACCGGAAATACCCACGTTCTTCATGGACAGAGTCTGTACCGGAACAGGAAGCAGTTGAAGCGCGTCCCCGAGTGCCTCCGCGCGCTTGTCACCAAAGTAGTAATTGTCATAGCGGAGTGCTTGGTTTACTCGCTCATAGCGCGATGGACGTTTTAGATCTAGTACAGGTAGCACCAGTAGAGACGCGTCTTGGCAGTTGGCAATGTACCGACCTCGAGCCGAGTCCGGCCGCTTGCTTGTCGCGCTGTTCTTGTAAAGCCTCCAAAAGTCCTCGGGTCCGCTCTGAACGTTTCCAACACCGTTTGAATTGCCATTTCCTTGACTACTGTCAGTAGCGTCGTCATCTAGCACTTCTCGCTGAAACTTTGCTTTCACCTCTATTAACTTCGCTGCCGCTGCTGCTGCAGCCCGCATCTCTTCACTCTCCTCCTCCTCATCTTCATCGGCTTCTCCGCCATGCTCTCCTGACGTACCATCCTCGCCAGCACCATGCGTCACGTGTTGATCTCCCCCATCATTAACGTTCTTCATGGAACTGTTCTGCCGTGTTAAAACGCTGATCATCTTCCGTGTCTTCGCTAAAATCTTGTTAGTTCGGTGAGCAACTTTGAATGCTTTCCACGCCTCCTGACCCGTCGACGGATCTGCAGCGGTGGACGCAGCGGCAGCGGCCGTCAAGTTCTTGGAAGACATGGGCTTCAGCTGTGGTGGGGGCAGCGACGTTGGCGGGGACTGCACGTTCCTCGTCTTCCTGGACGTCTGTGAACCTGTTGGCGACTGCAGATGCGAGTGTTGGCCGGCAGTCGCGAGTCGTTGACGCTGAGATACCAGCGAGCGGCTGTTGCCGACCAAGGACAGCAGCGACATGTTGGCACTGAGCGCTGGGGGCGAGGGCACCGCCACAGGCGGCACGCACTCGCGCAGCATGCTTTCGATGAGCTCGTCCTTGGCGCCATCGTCCGTCCAGCTCCAGAGGTCCGAGCGAGGAAAAGCCGCCGCCTCGGAGCGTCTCGTGCGTGCAGCCAAGGGCGATGACTTCACTGTGCCGCCCTGCGGAGGTCTCGCCGGCTGCTGTTGGTTGATCCCCATGCTGTCTGGCTGTGGTCTAATGTATCAATGCCTTTCCCCTCTAACAATAGTTGAAGTGACCGTAGTTTGGTGTACACATTGTGTACCGAACGTCCCATCCCCCAAAAACACAGGGGGAGAGCGGACGTCCAGTCTATTGTTACCCCCAGCCAAGGAAGGAAGAGGAAGGTCTCTATCCCTCTGTGTGTGTGTAGGCTAATAGCATGACGAGCGTGAACGACGTGGCGCTGGAGGAGGTCAAGCCCGCGAGCAGCGGCAGCGGCCCCGACCAGTGGATCGAGAACCTGCGCAACGGCAAGGTGCTGAGCGAGCTGGAGCTCAAGCAGGTGTGCGAGATGGTCAAGCTGCTGCTCATCGAGGAGTCCAACGTGCAGCCCGTGAGCAGCCCCGTGACGGTCTGCGGCGACATCCACGGCCAGTTCTTCGACCTGTTGGAGCTCTTCCGCTGCGGCGGCGACATCGAGAACACCAACTACGTCTTCATGGTGCGTTCCCAAGGTAGACCGTGGAGAGAGAGAAGAGGGTAGGATGCTGACGTGGGTGGTTCGACCGCTGTAGGGCGACTTCGTGGACCGCGGACACAACAGCGTGGAGACCTTCGAGCTGCTGCTGTGCCTCAAGGCGCGCTACCCGGACCGCATCACGCTGCTGCGCGGCAACCACGAGTGCCGGCAGATCACGCAGGTCTACGGCTTCTACGAGGAGTGCGTGCGCAAGTACGGCAACGCCAACCCCTGGAAGTACTGCACGGACGTGTTCGACTACCTCAACCTGGCTGCCATCATTGACGGACGCGTGCTCTGCGTGCACGGAGGCCTGTCGCCGGAGCTCCGCACGCTGGACCAGATCCGGACAATAGAGCGCCAGCAGGAGATCCCCCACGAAGGATCGTTCTGCGACCTCATGTGGTCCGACCCCGAGGACATCGAGACGTGGGCCATGAGTCCGCGTGGTGCCGGATACCTCTTCGGCGCCAAGGTCACGCAGGAGTTCAACCAGATCAACGGACTCGACCTCATCTGTCGTGCGCATCAGCTCGTGCAGGAAGGTTACAAGTACATGTTCGACAATAGCCTCGTGACCGTCTGGTCGGCGCCCAACTACTGCTACCGATGCGGTAACGTCGCCGCCATCCTGTCGTTCGACGAGAACCTCGAGCGCGATTTCAAGTTGTTCCGCGAGGTACGATTGGTGATACCGTTCGTTGTGTGGTGCCGTGGGGTTGTTGTTTCGGTGTTCATGGCCTAACGGGCGCTTTTGTGAACTGTTTCAGGTTGCCGAATCCTCGGATGGCTTCAACCAGCGCGCGCTGGTGCCGTACTTCTTGTAAAATGGCTGCTGGATACGGTCGTCGACGATGTCTCGCGCGCTCTCCTGCGCTGCGATCAGCACCTTGCGTGTTGCCTGCCTTGAATTATTTGCTTTCGAGCTCGTCACGCAGGTTGCTCTTATACTCTCTCCACATCGAAAAGGGACAAGGACGTTAGTAGATAGATATCCTGTCGAGGGATTGATCGGACGGATCCTTTTAACTAAGCTTTTTTACATGCATATACGCATGTTCGTTTTGAGTTGAACAGCAAACTAATACTACGTTAAATCACGACGGAGGAGAAAGTGGCGCCACATGCACGACTTGAGGCTCGGACATCCAGCTAGCCTGCACAGTGTACGCAAAGTCCCAACCGTATCCAGCTCCTCCAAACTCTCCGAGCTTATTTAGGCACACCATGCCTCCCAGGAAGTGCGGGTACACTACTGCAATCCGGTGGAGAGCACGCTCGCATGCTTTGCGTGGCTATCAAAGTCAAGACTTCGGTCAGCACGGCACAATCACGGAAGGAATTGTGCGGAGAAAGACACGTACGTGGACACCCCTCTTCATCTCCTGAACGGCAAAGAAAGAGGGCAGGAAGCGCATCATCACATCTCCGTCTCCGGTGGCAGCGGCACCGCCGATAGACGAGTCCACATAAGCTCCAGCGCCTGGTACCGCAGCATCGCCGACACGTCTGGTGCCAAAGAAGGATGCCACACGTCAGAGTTATAGCACATGAGCATGAACAGCGTACGTAGCACACAATTGTTCGAGAGCTCACCCTGCAATTTTGTGTGTTGCTCCGTTGGAGCTGGTCCCTGCAGCCATGTGTCCATTCTCCGCGAGCACCACCATCCCAATGGTGTCGTGGTTCTCTTTCGAAATGAGACTTTCAACGCCAACATTGTTCTGTCTGCCGGTCGAGCGCAGTAGCGATTGCCCTTGCAGTCCTGCATACACTTCATGTTGCGATGGCAGTGGCGTGTACGGCGGACACGAATGATTCTGCCCCTCGACGTTGCGGAAGTAGTTGGGCTGGCACTTGTTGGTGAGCCAGTCCCGGTAGATCTGCTGCGAGTGCGGCGTGATCAGCGGCGTCTCCTCGAAGCCCATCATCTTGGCGAAAGCGAGCGCTCCGTCTCCCGCCAAGATGCTGTGCGACGAGTGCTCCAGGACAGCACGAGCCACTTCGATGGCGGGTTTGACGCGCCGCAGCTGCGCCACGGCGCCCATTTCCATGGTGGAGCCGTCCAGGATCATGGCGTCCAGCGTCGTCTCCCCGCTCGAGTCGGGGCTGCCTCCGTAGCCCACCGTGAAGTCACATTGGTCCACTTCGCAGCGGTTGCAGCCGCGTGTGATGGCGTCCAGCGCGTGGGAGCGAGCGCCGGGTCGGTGCAGAGTCTGGAAGCCCGCCCGCGTCGCGTTCACGAACGGCCACGTGTTGATCACCACGACGCCGCGCTGCGGGATCTCGTGCGCCGAGCCCAGTAGCATTAGGAAGCACACGAGCACCGCAAAGCTGCCGCAGATCCAGCGCTGGTGGGTCTCATGTCGGGGCTGCTCCATCGTCGTCTTCTGGGTCGGAAGCGCAAATGCAAAACACAAATTGGACTATTCTGCTTCAACTTGGGACTAAATTTGAGTGCAACATGCAACTACGTGGGCCTAAGGTGCGCGTTGCAGCTATTTCCACTCAGGTTTTTCCCTCGCTCGAGCTGCAGCTTGCTGCTGAGCGCGCAACGCCTTAGTGAGAGAGACGCTCCTAGCGATGCGCTGCACGTACGCGGGGGCTTCGATAGTGCGCGGCTTGAATGTGCACTCGGCGAACTCGCCCATCTCCTTCTCCTGGATGGCTCGACGCTGCTTGATGGAGTGTGCCTGGCTCTGCTGCTGGACACGCTGCAGGTACGTGTCGGGGCTCGAGAGGATCCTGAGCCGACCTTCGTAACGCTCCGACACGCGGTTCAACTGCGGTCGGAAGGTCAGCGCTGCCATCTCCTCTTGCTCCATCTTCAACTTCATCAGCCGCTGGGTCGTCTCGCGACGCAGCAAGTCCCCGCGGCTGAGCTCGGTGATGGATCGGGGCTTCCGCTTGATGCTTGCCTGGTTGATCGCCGGCTTGAACGTGCAATTGGGGTCCTGAATCCGCGCATGGAACGAAATGTTAGCTGGTAGTGAACGAACCAGCAAATTAGCAGTGCCGCCTACCGTCGAGCGAACGGTCTTCTTCTTGACATTGTCGTGCTCTTTACGCAGCGCGTACGTAGAAATACGCTCCAAGAAATCACCCTTACGACCATTTTCCATCATGGCAAGAGACTTCTTGTTGATCGTCGGCTTGTAGCCTGGAGTAAGCTGCTGCTTGGTTTGTTCAATCCGCTTGTGACGGGCTTGCTCGTGAAATCTCTGCCTCTCAATGAAGTTCTTGAACTGTCGAGCACGCTCCTCTTTGCTCTCCTGGCTCTGCTCCCCGTCCACGGATCGTGGTCCTTGTCCACGTCGTGTTTCTGATGACGACCGGCGTCGACTTTTGCCACCAGGTCGCACCGAGATGTCATCTTGGCACGATCGAGGCGAACTAGGATCCAGGTCCCTGTCTTCATCGTCGTCATCACCAAATAAGGATAAACTTCTCCTTCTTCCGCTGTGCCCTCTAGCTGGAGATTTCCCATCTTCTGCATCCCCACAGCACGGCTTGCTCAACCGCTCGTAAATGTTTTGCTGTAAGTAAAGCTGCGCAGAGACCATCTCGGATCTAATCCCGTTCACTTTTGGGTAGAACGTGCATTCAGCTAGCTCCTTCGCAGCGGCCTCACGCGATGCTGCTGTCAGCGACGTTGATGAAGAAGTTGTCTTGGACTCCATATATTTTGCCTTGACTTTGTCGCCCGAGTTGGTTTTTGGCTTGAACGTGCATTGGCGCTCGATCTCTGCTTCCTCGTCGGCTTTCAGCTTTGTCGCGAGCTCCTCTCGAATCCTGTAATTATCTGCTTCCTGGTAAAGTCGTTCCGAGACAGCTTGCAGCACGCTCAGGCTCTGGTTGGAGACACTAGAGGGCTGCCGCCCACGCAACTTTGCGACAACTTTGGTGGACTTGGGGTTGATCTTGGGAGCAAACGTGCATTCGTCGAGTTCTGACTGCAGGAGCTGCTGTTTCATCTGCTCTCGAATAGCATCTTTTTGAGACTTCCAGCGAGTCACTCGAGCGTGGAATTTGCCGTCCGTGTTGTTGTCACTTCCACCTTTCCCTCCACTGTTGCCGCCCGCATTTGGAATGTGACCGTCGTCAAGCTCGTCTCGGAACTGTTCGGTGAAGTCGAGATACTGCTGCTCGCCGCCTCTATCTTCACGCGTGAGGCCAAAGGTGTCGTCAACCAGTTGTGCCTGTCCTGAGGGGTGATCTTGCGGTGTGTGCATATAACTCTGCTGACGAGTAGCATCCGTTTCCGGAGAGAAGTTGGTGAATCCTGACAATGCGCTTCCCGTGTTCGGAGGATGTGACGTGAAAGTGCTGTTATCGTAAGCACCTGGCCCAAACGGCTCAGGCAATTCATCGTCGCGTCTATTGGAGAACATTTCATGAGACGGATCTGCCACCTGAAACCCGGCAGCTTGTGCTTGAGACTGCTGCTGATAATGATGCCGCAGGGCGTTGCTCACTTGGCTTGAGACCGAGGACCGCGACTTATTGGCCATCCACTCTTGCACACTAAATCGCTGTGCCTTATCATGTGACACCCCCGTCGCGAGAAACTCCGCGTCGCTCTCGACGATCGTCGCACTGGGCTTGGAGACGATTGCAGCTGGATCGGGTACTGGCGGCATCGAGAAATAGCGGGAGACTCCAGCATTGACGGGCATTATCTGAGCAGGAAATGTCATGGGCGTCACAGCCGCCCCAAAAGGGAATTGTGCAGGTGCTACTGGAGCCTGCGTCATGTTAAATGGAGGCGTCACTGCAGCGGCTAAACTCGTAGCACGGCCTCCTGCGACGGAAAACGAGAACGCTGGCGTAAAAGTTGACGCTGTGTCCACGCCCGGACCTAGTGAAGAAGATTGATAGTCTCCATTCAATAGTAGCGGCGGGGCCTGATTATTGTTGAGCGTGACCGTAGCAGGAGGTGGCACGCCACTGGAATTCCCAGTAGATGATGCTGCTTGAAGCTTGGCAAGCTGCTGAAAGAGCTGCATCTTGGAGATCTCGCCGCTTTTCAGCTGCTGCATGAGCCCGGACACCGCCAACCCCGGCGACGTCGAGGTTTCCATTTCCTAGGCACCAACGAGGGACAAGTCTATAGCTCTTGTTGTTGTTGGGGACGTGCGGGTGCCTATTCAGGCCTGTGCTATTTTGAGGTTGAAGTAGAATTGTAAAAATAAAGAAAGTGGTGAGGCTATCAAGATGTTTTTAATTCGGGGCGGCCAGGCCCTCGTTGAATACAGATTAGTCACGCCATCTTGCTACCTATACATTATTCAATAAACAATAGACATGCTAGGAGCCGGCAAAGGACGTATGCAAAAACCACTGTACACCACCGCAGTGATACCGAAGTAATAGTTATTTTCAGAATATATGAGAATTAAACAACGGGATTATTAATTCTCATGATATAATTTATTATGGAATTTTTATAAATACTGAAACGAATTGCCATCGCGCTTCTCCACCATTCGTTCCGATCGGTGGTTCACACGAGCGGGTGGTCTTGCTCGCCGCCTGCGAGGTCATTCTGACTTCTACTGTCTACCAACAAGACCTCTTCTTGCCAGCAGCCTTCACCAGCAAGCACCGCCCACGTCCAGCCCCATGCCGCTCTCCACCAAGCACATCTGCACCCTTCTTTTCGCCGAAAGAGAGGCAGGTCGGTACCAGTGCACGACGTGCAGCAAGTTCTACTCCAGCAGTCACGGCTACACCAACCTCCTCAATCATCTGAATCGCCACAATCCCACCTACGAGGCGGACGCCCAAGAAGCCGCCAGACGCCGAAATCCTCTGCAGCTTCGTGTGGTCAACACTCGCAGCCGTGACATCTTTCGGTGGCTCGAGTGGCTGGTTATGGAGCGGCTGCCTTTCTCATTCGTCGAGCGGAAGTTAGCGCGGCTGAACACCAGCCTCTCCGACATTTACGAGGAGACGGTGGTGCGTTACCTATCTTTGGTTGAAGCTAAGCTTGCCGCTGCGCTCCCTGATAAATTCGGTCTCGTATTGGACGGATGGAGTGACGGAGGTCGCCACTTTGTTGGCATTTTCGCGGTCTACGACAATGGCGCGGCACCAGCACGCCGACACCGGACGCCTAGTACGACGATCTCGAGTGCACAAGCCGTGAGTTTGTCCTATTGACCTTCTGTCCTCTGGACAATGAGGAGGACCTCAGCGCGCAAAGCCTGATCGACTTGATAGCAGACATGCTCACGCGGTATGGAAAACCATGGGACGCGGTAGTTGTCATGGTTGGTGACAACTGTGCTGTCAATCAGTACATCAGGAATAACCAGGGGGCATTCCGCTAGTCGGATGCGCCAGAAACCGTTTCAATCTCTCGGTCCAAGTCTACCTCAAGGCAGACGAGTCGCTGCTCGCCAAGGTTCAAGCGCTCATGACCAAGCTACGATCAATCAAAGACCGTGCGCTACTCCGGCGTGTCTACCAAAAGGCCCCACTGATTCGCAACGACACGCGGTGGTCGAGCACATATGCAATGCTGGAGCGCTTCGTCGAGTTGGAGCCTGCGCTCAATTCATTGAACCATGGCGTTCTCTTCCAGTACGATGTGCAGCCGTTGCTGCTTTGTCGGAGGGACAACGACCGCGGATCGTGCGTGCAGAAAGAAGGACACTCCATTACGGACGATTGTTCACCTTTCACGCTTCTTTTACCACATACCAGCATGCGTCACCCACACCACCACACGGCCCCCTTGTCACTATTGCTTGCGTGCTTCGTCCCATATACCACCTCCTGGTTGACCAACCCGGTACGCACAGCACTAGGACGGAAAACTAGCTCCCTAGTAGAGTAAGGTGGGATGTACGGTATTGCGCGTTATCTTGGCTCCGTGGCCACAGCAAAATGGCACAACGCGACATAAATCAACAGCAGAGCCGTCTAGAACACGAGGCACCATACACAGATACTCGTGCCACCAACTGATGTTGCCTGTAGTTGATGCTAGTCTAATTGCCGTCAGTTTCGGGAGTGAGATGGTCACATGCCATCTCCCCGGTACATCCCTCGGTTTTGCTTATCCTAGCGATGGGATTGCTGGCTTCTTTCCTCATGGGTGGTCATCAGCTTACTGCCTATCAGCCAATTGCATCAGTCTCTTTGCTTTATTAGTCTATCGCTTCATGGCATACAAATTGGTAGATATTGGGGCTCAACAACCGCATACTAGGATGACCGATATCCAGCACCGCCCAGCTCACTTGGCGCAGTGTAAACGCTCTCACATGACGTTTTCATGTTACAACGACAGTACACGATCACACGTGCGATTCCCCCTTATCTTATATAAGACGGCGATTCGACCCAGTCCGATTTACCACAAAACATATATCATAGTAATCGACGCGAAGAATTGAAATTTGCAGGCAGCCCACCATTGTGACGGTCATCCAGACCAAGCTCTGTCTGACACCTGTGTAAACACATCGATCCCATCGAACACATCGAGCAGCCAATTGGCGCACAAGCCAGCTCTCACAGTAATGCTATTGCCACTAAGAATTTATTTCATCGGCCGGATGCGTTGTATCGCCAGACTGTGGCAGTAGACTGTACATATAGGGGATCCCCCTTGTCGGACTTGCTAAGGCGCAGCACTTGATGGACATGTGTACTATGTTGATGTGTGTGAGCTAAATCGTACTCCATGGATTGAGGTGGCCTGGAAGAAAGAAAAGCGACACGAAGCGGCAGCAGCGCATACTTATGGACGTTTCTTAAATCGAATGCGGTTGGTGTGTAAGAGTGTGTGTGTGTTGGTGTGGAGAAGAGAGTGTGTGTCGGTGAGGAGAAGCGTGGTGTGGCGTTAGAAGGCAGAGTAGTGTGTGAGGTCATGATGTGGTGTTGGTTGTACGTGTGTATGTATGTGTGAGGCGTGCGTGTGATTTTGTGTCTGGAGTATAATTTTTATCGTCAGTGTGCCCGAGCGGTCTAAGGGGGTAGACTCAAGTTCTACTGTGTTCGCACTCGTGGGTTCAAATCCCACCGCTGACATGCTCTCCATTTCCTGGAGCCTCCTCATTGCGCGGCGCCTTGTTGCGATCGTGCGTGCAGAAAGAAGGACACTCCATTACGGACGATTGTTCACCTTTCACGCTTCTTTTACCACATACCAGCATGCGTCACCCACACCACCACACGGCCCCCTTGTCACTATTGCTTGCGTGCTTCGTCCCATATACCACCTCCTGGTTGACCAACCCGGTACGCACAGCACTAGGACGGAAAACTAGCTCCCTAGTAGAGTAAGGTGGGATGTACGGTATTGCGCGTTATCTTGGCTCCGTGGCCACAGCAAAATGGCACAACGCGACATAAATCAACAGCAGAGCCGTCTAGAACACGAGGCACCATACACAGATACTCGTGCCACCAACTGATGTTGCCTGTAGTTGATGCTAGTCTAATTGCCGTCAGTTTCGGGAGTGAGATGGTCACATGCCATCTCCCCGGTACATCCCTCGGTTTTGCTTATCCTAGCGATGGGATTGCTGGCTTCTTTCCTCATGGGTGGTCATCAGCTTACTGCCTATCAGCCAATTGCATCAGTCTCTTTGCTTTATTAGTCTATCGCTTCATGGCATACAAATTGGTAGATATTGGGGCTCAACAACCGCATACTAGGATGACCGATATCCAGCACCGCCCAGCTCACTTGGCGCAGTGTAAACGCTCTCACATGACGTTTTCATGTTACAACGACAGTACACGATCACACGTGCGATTCCCCCTTATCTTATATAAGACGGCGATTCGACCCAGTCCGATTTACCACAAAACATATATCATAGTAATCGACGCGAAGAATTGAAATTTGCAGGCAGCCCACCATTGTGACGGTCATCCAGACCAAGCTCTGTCTGACACCTGTGTAAACACATCGATCCCATCGAACACATCGAGCAGCCAATTGGCGCACAAGCCAGCTCTCACAGTAATGCTATTGCCACTAAGAATTTATTTCATCGGCCGGATGCGTTGTATCGCCAGACTGTGGCAGTAGACTGTACATATAGGGGATCCCCCTTGTCGGACTTGCTAAGGCGCAGCACTTGATGGACATGTGTACTATGTTGATGTGTGTGAGCTAAATCGTACCCCATGGATTGAGGTGGCCTGGAAGAAAGAAAAGCGACACGAAGCGGCAGCAGCGCATACTTATGGACGTTTCTTAAATCGGACACTGCTGCCGAATTGATCGGCGTAGGAGTCTCCTTCGGCGCGAAGTTAGCGACGCTTGATCCGGACGTGGCAGGACTCATAGACGCGCGACCACCGCGAACCGTGTGGTGCCCTGCTGACGCAGCGGGCGTACTCCGTGAGTGCGGAGTACCTGTCGGGGTATCGGTGTCCAGCCGGTTATCGGTAGGCTTGGGCGTACCCGTTGTACCGGTATCCAACCGATTATCGGTCGGCTTGGACGTACCCAGTGTACTCAGCTGGGTACTGGCTGGAATCAGCGGGATATCACTCGACGTTAGCGCCGACTGTGTCGGTGTTGCTGCAGCTCCTCCCCCACGAAGCGTGGAGACCGGTGATGGGCCTGGAGCGCGCACTGCAAGAAGCGCCGGAACGCGCGGGTGGCGCGCGTTATTCACGAAAAACGGGGTCAAACCCGTGGACGCATAAACGGCTTTGTTCAAGGCGAACTCGGCCAGGGGTAGGAAGGGGCTCCAGGACGAGAAGGACGTCGCGTAGCTGTTTAGGACGTCTTCGAGAACCCGGTTCACGCGCTCCGTTTGCCAATCCGTCTCCGGATGGGCCGCCGTCGACATGAGCAGGCGAGTGCCCAGCAGTTCGAACAATCGCGTCCAGAACGCGGAGGTGTAGCGGGGGTCGCGGTCCGAGACTATGGACTCCGGAAGACCATGGCGGCGGAACACCAGGTCGAGGAACAGCGCGGCGGAATCTTCGACGGTCACTTGGGCGGCGACTGGAGCAAGATGGACCATCTTGCTGAAGTGATCGACGAAGACGAGGACACCCGTGCGTCCCTGATTGTCGCTGCGGAAGCCCAGAGACGAAGTCCATGCTGACGAATCGCCACGCGCTCGTGACGATGCGCAGCGGACGCAGCGAAGCTTGCTTCGACGCCGCCGGCTTGACGCGCTGGCAGATCTCGCAAGAGCGAACCCACTTGCGTACCCATTTGTACATACGGGGCCAGAAGAAGTCGCGAGAAAGAGCTG
>LGTU01000136.1:0-68361 GCA_001314425.1 Phytophthora pluvialis
TAATCAACAACACACAATCCACCTAGCGATCAAAAACTACACACTCTTTCAAGAGACCAATCCTCACACACCTCTCGATCCGCTTGAACGTCGGCGAGTCGATCGCCTTCGCCGCGATCTTGTTGGGTCTACAGCACGCCCCATTGCACAGAATCACACCGGCATGTGCCGCGACAATAGAAAGCATCAGTCTCTTCGGCGCTACAGCCCAGAGCAGCTCCTTGCAACGTCCTCAAGGTAGTTGGCGCACCGGATCATGAGCACGCGGGACGTGTAGGACTCTGTGAAGATGTTGAAGCCCACGCGCAGTGCCGCCTCCACGACGTTGTCGTTGGGCCTGCGCAGCACGCGCGACTGGGCGCAGAAGGGCAGGAACTCGCTGTAGCGGTCCACGTCCGCCACCACGTCGAACATCTCGGAGCAGGAGAAGGGCACGACGCGCGTCTCCGTGTGCGACTTGACCAGCGAGCGCGAGGGCGACGGGAACGAGAAGAACGAGGCGCGGCTGGCCAGGAACGGGCTCTCGGCCGTCAGCACACGCAGGCGGCGCAGGGCTCCGGGGCGCAGCAGCATCGCCATCGTCGCTCAATTGGCAGTGAGGCTGACGTTGCAGGGGGACTTTCAACCAATGGGAACTCGAGCTGCCATTTTCAATACTGAAGTAGCTGGACGGAGATGTCGAGCTTCAGCCCGGAGGTGCGGCGAGGCAATTTATACAGTTGGCTGCAGTGGTTGCAACTGGAGAAGCTGACGACGGTGTTGTTGGCTGGTGCGTAGACGATCGCGCCGACGGTTCCGCTGCCGATGGAACTGGAGGCGCTGCTCGAGTTCCTGACGCACCAGAAGCCTGCGCATGGGGCGGGCGACCGCGAATTCAATGGTTAGTGTCCGTGCTGGTTGAGCAGGTGCCCTGATTGCTAACCGATCGTGCCGGCAGAGCTGGCGCGCATGAGCGAGAAGGAGCTGGACACCAAGACCCGCGAGCTCGAGAACTGGAACTTCCGGCTCAACCTTGATGAAGGTGCGTTCACACGTACATGTACCGCCGTAAACCCTGATTCTGAGATTGTACGAACATCAGCACGAGCAACCAACGTTGACGATGTCTTTGTTGCGGCGGTAACCACAGCGAAAGAGACGCAGGGCAGCATCAGCCTCGGAATCGTCGAAAACGACCAACCACAACCGTCGGCCTCCTAAACCTCTCGGATAAGTTGCTCCACGTTCTTCTTTGCTAGTCGTCTGAAGCACGTGCCAAGTGTAAAAGCGGACAACGTCTTGCTGAGCCGTGTGGTAATCCCAGCAGCGTCGTCGTTAGGCAAAAGCGATTGTTGACTGGGCACTATTACCGATTAACTTCCTCTAGTCCAGCTGTACCCATGAAATTGCCTCGTACTTAGTCGCAACTCATGGCGGACCGAAATGTTCGGGCCGCACATTTCCGGGCAACACGCTGGCGGCCGACGGACGCATACAAACACGGCGAGCGCCAGGCGACCGTAGCTCGATGCCCGCTGTACCTGCATCTCCATCAGTAGCAATTGCGCCCACCCCTCCACCTAAAGCCGCCAGTAAGAAGCGCACACGACGCCAATGTTCCCATCCCGAGTGCACCAAGGTGGACGCTGGCGGAGGCTTCTGCGTGGCCCACGGGGGCGGCAAGAAGTGCTCGTTCCCGGGTTGTACCAAGGGTTACCAGACCGGAGGCTTCTGTAGACGACACGGCGGCGGCGCGCGCTGTCAAGTAGCTGGATGCGGGAAGGTGGACGCTGGCAGGGGACTGTGTCGAGCGCATGGCGGCGGTAAGCGCTGCCAAATCGATGGGTGTCCGAAGGCTGACGTGGGTGGAGGGTTTTGCACGGCCCATGGGGGTGGCAAGCGCTGCTCCGAGCCAGGATGCACCAAAATCGACCAGGGAGGAGGCAAGTGCCGAGCGCATGGTGGTGCGAGACGATGTCGGCGACGCAACTGTCAGCAGCCAGCTCGAGGCGTCACGGGATTCTGCACAGAGCATGGCGGCGCACGTGTGTGCTCGGTCTTGAGCTGTCGGAGGTTGGTGCGCTCGCCAACTGATACGGGAACCCTGTGTGTGACTTGTGCAAGGGGTCTACAGCAAAGAGGAGCAGGCAAACCCACGCAGGTGAAGGCCGACGACAACGCCGCAAACAGTGATCACTCGAACGCCAGTCCGCGAAACAGCGCGATACCATCTCCAGAAGGCTCGGGCGCATCCGTGTTAGCGTCGTTTCCTCCAATGTCTCCGAATTTAGCAAACGCGCGGTGTGACGGTTCTCAGATTGCCAACTGCTTGGACAATGGCTGCGCGCGTAGCTTTGGAGGCGACTGTAACTGCGTCAGTGACTGCACGTGCAATAGTCCAACGTCGCTGTCTACGTCGCGAATGGTCCCGATGCTGACGAGTAGCAACACCATCACAAGCGTTGCTACAACAACCAGCTCCAGCATCACCGAATTTGAACCCCTTGTACGAAGTATCAGCACATCGACGCCACGAGCAACAATGATGCCACGTTGTGTGCTTCAGATCAAGGCATATTCCAGTATGACGGGAATCGAGACCATCATAGCGATGCTTACAACAATCTCGGGAGTGAGGAGTGTGCACTTGATTCCGGATAGCTCTGCACGACCCTCTTCCTCTGAAGCTGAGTCAGAAAGAGTGCAGATGGCAGCTTGCTCCAGTCCTTCTAATGTAGCCCCATCATTACGACTTGTTGCGGTCCGTGGAGGACAAGCACTAGACTTGGAAAGGTTCTTGGCATCCCTGAAACCCCTCGGGCTTGCCGAGATCAACGTCATTGAACAATCATCCATTCCGTGGACCAGAAAAGAAGTGGTGCTGTGTGTGCCTGATATGATGTGTCCTGGAAACTGCGGGTCGTCGGTGCTGAACGCCGTGCGTGGAGTAGAAGGGGTGGAAGCCGCAAGGCTCCGCTTCGAGCACCGTCAAGTTGTCGTCCGTGGCGATATGAACGTCGATGCCATCCGCACAGCTGTAACGGACATTGGTTTTGACTCTGAGGTAAATGCTGAGACTCAGCTGCCTCGACGATTTCGGTTCCGTGTTGATGATTTGAGTGACGTGGGGTTAAACGGCGCAAAGCTCAAGGGCGCTTTAAAGGCTGTGGAAGGTGTGGAAAACCTCGTGCTGTTAACGGATCGTGTCGAAGTTCTGGTGGTAGCAATGCTTTTGGACCCAAGCCCACTTGTGGAAGCGGCCGAGCGTGTTGGTTTTGATATGCTGGAGCTGTCAGAAGAAGCCTGGGGGATTCCGATGGAGGTTGTGCCGCCGTCTCTTGGATCTTCAAACGATGCAGGAGCGAACGCTACACGCGAGTATTATCAGCCTCACAAGTGCGATATGCGCATTTGCCCTCAAAATGGCTGTCCGAGGTACATGACGACGGTAGCGCACACGGCGGCGCTAGCGGTTGGTTGGGCCGTACCTGGCTGTGGTATGTCCTCTGGCGGCGAGTGCACTTGCGGTGATAGCTGCAAGTGCGAAGGTTGTCCGGAGCATAATCCCGTGTCTTGAGCACCAAGTGCAGAACAGGCGATTTCTTCGTTAGCGTGTTGTTTACCATCGTTGAGCTCATCCCGAGAAGTTAAATATTTTTCCTCCATGCTGGCACCGCCCTCGGCTGAATTGGTACATGTCCAAAGCTCTTGAACTTAACGTCAGGTATCGCTCGCTTGCCAGGGATGTAAGCGTCATGTGCACTTTGGCGTTCTCTCTGTCGTGCCTTTCTTCGAATCTCTTCCTTACTCAGGTCCCGAGCTTTGGAGGCTTCGGTCGCGTTGAGCACCAACACTGGTTTTGGGGATGTATTGACGCTGTCATCAGCAGTCTTGTTCTCAGGACGAGGGGGTAGCTGCTGCCCTTTTTGCTTGCGCTCTTCGATCTGCTGAAGTCGAAGACGCTTTGCCTTTGCGTACTCAATAGCTATTCGAGAGCGTTCGTCCAAATCTTCCTTTGATGTCTGTTCATATTGGACGGCAAGCGAATACCGTAAGGGACAAAGCAAAAGTACACAACAGAAAAAGTGGCCAACACACCGGAGATGAAAATGGCAGTGATCCAGTTGGAAGACCCTCATCTGCCACATCCTGCCGAAATTTTGATGTGCGTTCCAGCATCATAGCCTCTTGTTCTTTTTGTAGTTTATACAGCAGCACCTTTTGCTTGGCATCCAGTTGTTCTTGCTTTCGCTAGAAATATATACATATATTAGCAATCAGGTAGAACCAACAACGGCACGCATGCACTTACCTTTGCTTCCACTGCGTCGCGCTTCCTCTGGAGTTCTAGTTTTCGCTGCTCATGCTTTTCTTCTTTCTGTTTCTTTTCGAGTTTCCATTGCTCAAGTAGGCGCTCTGTCTTGTCTCGGGACTTGTGCTTTGCCCTGTCACTCAGTTTGCTGGAAGAGTTATCACGACTAGTCTCTGGTATTCTATCGTGATCTAAACTTTTAAGAGAATTTCCATCTGCTTCAAAGCCACACTGAATAATTTGTCTGCGTTCTTCTTCCTTACGCATTTTCCATTCCTGGATCACGCGCTTTTTCTCCTCTACAAGCTCGAGGTGTCGAAGATGCCATTCAAAATGTGATCGCACTGAGCTTTCTGTCTGGGTTACAATCTTACGCATGCACTTGCGGAGGAATCGCGCAACACGAGTTTCATAGTCGCTCCGACTATTGGTTTGAGATTTCTCCCCGTTGTTGGAATCTTGATTTGAAGCGTTAGCCCGTAGTGACTGTCTTTCCGAGGTTTCGGGAAGTAAATATTGAAGTAAAACGTCGTCCGTAAGTCCGCATTTTACCAGCAGCGTCGTAAATGCAGCATGCTCACGGCTATCCCACCCGCCTTTCAGACCACCCGACCGAAGAATTGCGTCGTTCAGTAGACGCACCCGATTCACCATACCAAGCTCATCTGGAGTACCAATCCGTGCTGTCCGATCCTCCTCTTGGTTACCGCTGCTGCAATCGCCGCATTCACCGCCGATGTCACTTTCGCTTTGTATTTTCGAAACGGAAGTATACTGTGAATTTAAGGCACTCCTGCTGTTCGGATGCGTTAACCTCGGCCCCAGAGATGTAGTACTAGCACCACCTCGACTTAACTGCGGCGTCGTCTCGTTCTCCCAACCCTGCAACTTTTCCATAAACGATGCGAGTTCTTTCTCCAGCACTTTCTCCTCAAGTGTATACTCCTCAAACTGCTGTCGATGGTTCAACCGAAACTTCGCCAGCGCTGCTTCCATCGCATCAATCCTTTCCTGAAGTTCCGATAAAAACTGGTCTCCGTTCTCTATCTCTTCCACCTTCGCCTGTACATCGCTCGCTTTGCTGCTCAGCTTCCTTAACTGATGCTTCACCTTATTTACACCCTCCTCTCGCAACGTCTCCATCTCTTCAATGAGCTTATTCACCTCAGCCGGCGATACAAAGCCAGCAGATGCAGTCGAAACCCCCGCACCAGCGAAGAAGCTCTGCCACGCTGCTCTACAATCTTTCTCCATCGTCGCCACCCTCGCCCTATACTGCAGCTGCTTCTCGCTCCATTCCGCCTCCTGCCTCCCCATTCTACGCCTACCACCACTCGTATCTTCTTCACTAGACATCGCCCCTCGTCTCCTTACAGCGGCGATCTTTCTCGTCGTCTTGGTCCTCTCCGCCAGTCGCATTTCATCGCCTGGTCTCTCGCTGCGCTCTGTCTGCACTCCAAGCCGTGCAGCCGCCACTCTATCCCGCAGTCTGGCAGACGCGGAGACGTTTCCTCTGTTCTGTAGTCGCTCCTGTATGATGGCGTCTACTGTGCGGGACGCCAGGGGCTCTACAGACTGTCGGACGTCGTAGAGAGCGGAGGAGACGCCTTCGCTGCGCTTCAGATGTTGCGCACGCACCTCGTTGTCGCCGGCTTCTCGTAGCTCACGCAGACGCCGTAGCTGCTGGCCGCCAAGACGTCGCGGGCCCATGAGTGCGGAATTGAAGGAGCGTCGCTTCAACATGAGCCGAAACGAACGTTAGATTGTTTTTGTGGCGTTCGTTATTTGTAAAACAACGTTGGTTTGGCGTTAGATTGGGTAATTGCGGAATCCTCTAAGACGGGAGATGGAGAGGACGGCGACGATGGACGTGGTGGTGGTCTTCCAGCGACAGGAGTGCGTTAAATAGCAGCTACAGGAGGGGGTATAGCAAGCCAAGATGTGTCCGTACTAACTCGCAGTGCCTGTTGTGCTGCACGACCGCAGATACTACGTGTCCACGCAGGCTTCTCCAGATCGGAATACGCTTCTGGTGGATCTACTCCAATGCCAGCTGTTGTCGCTCTTGGGGGCGATGCCGGACGAGCAGATCTTGATGTCCTCCACTGGGGAGGTGCTGTACTCTCCTAGCAAGAGCGGCGTGGCCACTATCGCAGTGGCGACGGTGTCTCGCCCTCGCTTCTTCCTCTTCTCCAGCTCTGAGTCCACGTCGGAAGTGCCGGAGATGGCGAGCGACTGGAGGCAGATCTGCACGAAGAGCACGTTCGGAGACGCTGAGGTGGTGCAGCCAGCCTTCCGGAAGGTTGCATCGACTGGGGGGGACCCGCTGGCCACGCTCATCTGTGAGCCGTGTGCCAGGACGTGCACGACAGGTAAACGGGGTGTATTGTACTACGTGTAGTGGTTGATGGCAGTGTCCGTTGATACTATATATCAATTGCGCGTGCTTATGATGCCGTTGTTGGTTGCAGGTTTCCAGCCTGTGAGTCCCATGGACTGGAATGCGTCCAAGGTGTTGGCGTCACGGTTCATCTCGGACGTCGCTGTTGTGGCTGGTGATGTGGACGTCGCTGCGCCACCTGGCTTCACGAAGCTGCCTGTGGATTTGAATTACTCCGCGTCGGGTGACTATGTGTATCTGTGTGTAAAGCGTGGCGGGCCTCGTGCACTGACGCAGCTCCACGTTCTATTTGAGCAACTTGGTGAAGACGCATCGTCCAGCGTGGATCCCTCCACTTCGGGGTGTAGCCCAGAGAAAGTAGTTGAAGTCGACTGCAATAGCGGTGGCGCTGCTGGTGATGGAACTGGTACGAGTGTTCATATCGGATATGACTCCGTGCAGCTCAAGGGCAACATGGAACAGCTCGATACGCTGGCTATCACTGATGTTGCTGCTGTAGTCGGCGAACAGCCTCCTCCATCCTCTGAATATATCAAGATTACCCGGAATCTGGACGAAGGCGTGCTGGGCTCTCAAACTGTTTACCTGTACTATCGGCTAGCTCCTCTTGGCGGATTCGCATGCAATTCGAGCCGGGAGCACAGCGAATTTGGCGAGTGCCTCTTTGCGACCCGTCATTTGACTAGAGTGAAAAGTTTTCTCGATTTGGAAGAACTACGCTTGACTGTTGCTCAGACTGCTTTGGCAGCCGAGCGAAGACGTGGAGATGCGGCCATAATGGACAGTCACTATCGTCAACGCCAGCCTGGTATGCTGAAGCGGCTGCAGAGCGGGCTGCAGCGGGTACAGACATACGAAAACAAGCAAATGCAAGAGGAAGCGCTTAGACGTATCCCAGTGGAAAAGCTACATGAGCGCGCGCGGGCTAACCCGTCACCGATGCCGCTCTACCAGGATGAGCTAGTCAAGCAGTTACTGCACTGGTTCAAGCGCGAGTTTTTCACGTGGATGAATCAGCCTCGTTGCTCAGCCTGTAATCACGAAAAGACTCGATCGATGCGAACTGAGGGAGCCAGTACTCCCGAAGAAATAGCTGGCCAAGCAAGTCGGGTTGAGGTCTATCTGTGTCCATCTTGTGGGGCCTACACTCGATTTCCTCGCTACAATGACCCAGTAAAGTTGTTGGATACTCGTACTGGTCGTTGCGGTGAATGGGCGAACTGTTTTACGCTCTGCTGCCGAGCGATGGGGTTTGAAGCTCGCTACGTTTTGGATGTGACAGACCACGTGTGGACTGAGGTGTACTCCGAGCACTTTAAGCGGTGGTTGCACTGTGATTCATGCGAAGATCAGCTTGATTGTCCTCTGACGTACGAGGTTGGGTGGGGTAAAAAGCTATCGTACATATTTTCGTTTGCTCACGATGAAGTAGTTGACACAGCTCGGCGTTATACGCAAAATTGGGCGGAGATGCGCGCAAGACGTCAAGATGTAAGCGAAACCTGGCTTCAGACGAATATCAAACAGATTAATCGTGGCATGTGGGAACGGCAGTCTCCTGAGAGAGTGGCAATTTTGACGGCACGAGCCAGGCATGAGCATGAAGAGCTTCTTCGTGGACGCTCTGTTAAAAAGTCGGAGGTCAAGAGCCGTGTTTCGGGATCGGATGAATGGAAAAGTCAACGTAACGAAGATGGAAAGCAAAAAGAGGCGTCCGCCAACACTGCAAGTACTTCATTTTCACCGAAGACTGCCAGTGCTGTGGCAGCTGCGGAGATTATGCAGCATGTCTGTAGAAATTTGGTGGTTGGTTGCCAGTTTCCAGAATGCTCTAATCCGTACTGCTTCACTGGTCGAACAGGATTAAGGTTCCCTGAAGCACCTTCCGATGTAAATGAGCGAGCTGCACAAGCTATTCAAGTGGTGACAGCTTTAAGCTCAAAAGCGTTCCCGTCGGAATCTTTGGCGATGCTGCAGTGCTCGGTAAGGTTGACGGAGCTTCGAGTTTTTCTGTGGAAACAGCAACCGCTGTTGTTCTTGCCGTTGCAAGATCCCCGTTCCAGAGATGCTAATGTGCCTCTTATCGACATTTCGGGTCATGCCAACCACGTAGATAATTTGCAGCATTGCGCATTGCGCAAGCCATTCCGGATTCCGCGTTCAGGCCAGACAATTTCTAGTGATGTGGGAAACCAAAGCGTGAATGGGGCATTTGGTATGCAGCTGCTTGGGGGCAAGTTCTTATCGATCTCTAGACAGGCAGTACCTCATACCAACGGCTTCGTGCTGTCATTTCTCGTTCGCATCGACGCAGATGAAGTACTCGAAGCAAAAACCACAGGTGTGGTAAGCGTTCTAGCTGTCCGGCTTGGTGTTCACGATTCGACATCCTCTGTGGAATTTCGTGTATGCTGGAATCATTCTAAGCGCCACTTTACCGGTGAACTTGATGCCGAAAACTACACTTCAAAGACGAGTGTGAGTGATGCATCGTTTTTAGCTTTTGGTCAATATGCGCACATTGCTGTCATGCTAGGCGAAAAGGCGCTCGGGATTTACATCAACGGAGCAGCGATAGTAGTGATGAATGGAGACAACCATGCGAGTCAAGGGGGTATTACTATCCAGGGACCTGCTAGTGGCTCTTTGGGCACTGCTGCTGTTATAAGCCATGTGGCTGTGATACCTGCAACATCTCTGGAAGAGGTAAAAGCTTTCTGCGCCGATATGACGAAGAACTTTATTTCTGCTCCACCTTTGAAGGCGTATGGGCCCAACGGAGAGCACAGTGAGGAGAGATGCCCTGAGGCTGCAGCAGGAGCCCAATCAGGGTATCGAGTTGCGCAGGTGTTGAGTACGTTACTGCGTTTCTACTTCCCGAAGTACCTGGTTGTGCGGCTAATGTTTGTCTTGTTCTTGTTGTACTGTGAAGTGTGGGGTGGACAATTTTTTGACGGCCTTCAGTTCGTGTTCGAGAAGGCTCCAACACCTGACAACTCAACGGCTGCACCTGAGCCTGTCATTTTCGGCACCCTGGTGGGAAATGCCAACGCAAAACTCCAAGCGTCAAAGCCTACAGTCACACTTGAGCTGCTCCAGGACGAGGTTGTAACACAAGTGAGTGGCCGAAAAGGTGCGTGGACCGATAACATCACCCTGCACACCAATTTTGGACGCACCGTTACCTGTGGCGGCAACGGCGGCGGACACTTTACTGTGCCAATACCCGCTGAGAGTGAAATCCGCTCGATTGCTTTCAAGGTTGGCGATCATTTGGCCAATCTTACCGCCTTTGTGCTCGAGTCTTCACCGACCAAGGCAGTGGAAGGTACGTTACACTTGTCTGTTTGATAAAGGTGCGCATCTTGTCTAAGCGCTTATGTTAGGCAAAACGATTCAAGAGCTCCGGAAAGTGCTGCCATGTGATCTTTCGTCTCAACAAAAGGCTGTATCTGCAGGTACGGATCCATGGTTACAAGCTGCTACTGCTCTAATGACTTACTTTGTATCACCCTGCTTCCACTTAGCGTTACGCTATCTAGACAACATTGCGCGCCAACCGGAGGAGCCCAAATTCCAACGTATCCGCGTCAGCAACAAGTTTTTTGCTTCGACCGTGGGAACGCTGGGCGATGAAGCCGCCAAGTGGTTCATGCTCTGGTGCGGCTTCGAGGAAATCTCCGAGGAAGGAGAGCAGTTCTTCACGTTCAAGCCGTCTTCGCAACGGTTGGCAGCGGAAGCCCTCAAGCGAATTCATTTTCTCAAGAATGTCGGTACACAGTAGTCTGCATTCAGCGACTAGTGACGTGGTGTGCAGCTTCATAATGAAGGATACGGTAGACGAATGTAAGACGCCGGCCACGACCACACATTTTTTCGAGACAACAATCCAACTTCGTCATTCCACACCGGCATGACCACCGAAATACGATAGATGAGACAGTCTGAAGCTAACATGTACGCCTTGGTGAATTGAGACCGATCGCTACTTACAACAGTTCCGCTGCTTGGTCGTTATGTGGCCATTCTCCACAAAATCCACTGTGCGCGACTGGGTACACTTGGCCCGCACTGCTGAACCCCCACCGGGGAACTTGACTATGATGAAATCCTCCTATACTGGATTGGAGCCATTTCGAATTGATTCTCGCGCCCAGGCAAAGCATAGCTTCAAGTCTTGATATTATCAAGCCATTACCTCAAGCTACGAAGCCCGTCCGCCTTACCGCCGCTGCTGAGGGGTTCTACCACTTTGCTGAACATTGTGTGAGTGTTGGTATTGTAGCTTTCCAGTTTTGACGTCGCGTTCTGGTAAATGACTCCTGAGCTGAGGCCGAGATCAACGCATTAGTCAATTTGCCTTGAAGAGCGCACTAGCACTAGCACTAGCCACCCTTAGCACCGACGCTCCACCTCTTGACGCCTCGCTTGGTCATGGCCCAGGAAACGTCAAGACCGATTTCAGCCCCCACGATCAGCGCCACGGACGTGTCCGGCCTACTGGCACGTGGGTCGTCGCCCCAGAAGAGTGACGCAGTGCAGATTGGCAAGTGCCCGCCGCCAAGAACGCGTCGCCCGCGGACACCAATCGCACTAACAGAAGAGGACATGCGCACGCTCAGCGCGGACGAGATCAGGAAAAAGAAGAACCGCGTGTCAGCGCAGCGCGACCGCGACCGCAAGAAGCAGCACGTCCAGGACCTGGAGGACATGGTGTGCGAGCTCTGGAAGCGCGTTCAGTACCTGGAGGGCATCATCACGTCGATGCACCCCAACCAAGACCTGAGCGGGTTGTACCAGGCGTACGAGCCGTACGCGGTATCACGGAACTTGCAGCCGCTCACCGGAGCTGCTCCTGGTGGGGGTCTCAATGAGGCCGATATGACCGAGCTCGCGTGGCTGCTCGACTCCATACCGATGGACTCGTGCAACGAGGACCAGCCGATGTAAATGCACCCGGTGGGTGGAGGCTCTGCCGCCTGCGTTTACCGAGAACCGAAATTCAAAGTTATAAATCAATTTAAACGCATGTACATGAACCCTGCGTGTTTGAGTTTTCATGCGCCGAAAAGGCAGTCCAAGTCCGGCGCGGAGTGAGCCCGACTGCAGGCTCTCGCTGCTGGAGCATCGCCGTGAATCCAGTCGACTGCAAGCTCTTAACGCGCCGTGTGACTTGCCGACATGAAGGCACTTGCGCCGGAATCGAAGGCACTCAATGGCGCTCATCCTGCGAGGAGAACACCTCGTAGCGCCCTCCGGCTCTGCTAGCAGAAAATTGCTCAATTTTAACGGCGTGTAACCTTCATGAGCCTTTTAGTCGCAAGCGTTGCACGACTTGGATCGATCCGGTTTAGCGCAAAGAGGCACCATCACTCGCACCATCACTCGGGCCAAGGTCTCTGCTCGCTGGCGAAGCTGAGGACTGACGATCGAACGATGCACGAGATGTCTGTATCCGCGTGAAGGATCATATATTTGAAAAACTACACGATTCAGTGTACGCGGTCCGTATGCCGCCAATTTTCCGACCTCGGTGTGATACGTTGTCAATCCTCAACCCAACCGAGTAACGGGGCATGTCAAGTGAAGCTGGACAGGCATTCTGCAACTTGCCTCGGGGCGCAAAGTCCATTGCGATCTTCCTTCCACGCCATGAACGTCAACGCCACCACCATCGCCGCTCTGCTTGGACCTGCTGCATCCTCAAGGGTGCAGCACGAGCTGGTTCAAGTCGGCAAGTATCCTGTCGCCACGCGCAGTCGTCGCCCGCGTGAAACCATCGAGCTTGAGCTCACTGACGAGCAGCAGCGCTGCCTGAGTCCGGACGAGATCCGAAAGCTCAAGAACCGGGTGGCTGCCAAGCGCGCTCGCGGTCGAGCGCAGCAGCGCGTGACCGACCTGGAGAGCACCGTGTGCGAGCTCTGGAAGCGCGTGCAGTACCTCGAGCGGGTCATCAAGCTGCTGCACCCCAACGAGCCCATGGAGTACCTCTACAGCAAGTACGTCATGTACGCCGACTCGCCCAACCTCGAGCCTCTGACAGAGAGCGACGCGTGCAAAGGCAGCCTCGCCCTCAACATGCACGAGCTCGAGTGGCTGTTCAACACGACCCCTTCCTCCAATTCGAGCGACGACATGACGGACTAAAGACGCGCACAGTCCAACCCGCAAAACATTTTAAAAAAAATAGTTAGGGGCATGCGCACACATTCGATAGGCAAGAGTTATATAAGCGTTCGCATTTGATCACATAGGATACGATTCCGACAGTCGTCATGGCTACAGTTTGTCCGTCTAATAATATGTACCCCGAAAAATCCATTATCGATCAGATTGCTCTATGTTGTATGGGGATTGGTGGGTACAAGAAGCCATTTCATTGTTTTAGCTGCATGTAGCGTTTCCGTCTCTCTTCGGGTTGAAAATAAAGGGACCCACTACGCAATTTCGTCTACAGTGCACACCTCGATGTCCGCAGATCTCGATAGCAACGAAGCCAAGCGGCCGGTATTGGCTCCGACGATCAGTGCGAACGACGTATCGGCGTTGCTGAGTATGAGCGCTTCGCCCTCCTCGGCTTTCGAGCGCGTACGGATCGGTAAATGCCCACCAACGCCTCGTTCGCGCAGGCCGCGAGAGACCATCACGCTCACGCCAACGGAGATGCAAACGCTCAGCGCAGACGAAGTGCGCAAGAGGAAGAACGCGATCGCCGCGCAACGTGCACGGGACCACAAGGAGCAGCGGACCAGAGACTTGGAGGACATGGTGCGCGAACTCTGGAAACGCGTCCAGTACCTCGAGGCGGCGATCCAAGCGCTGCACCCGAACGAATTCATGGACGACCTGTACAGCCAGTACGAGCCCTACGCGGTCTCGCACACCATACGACCGCTGATCCGTGTCGGAGGCGAGGGTGAGCACTCCCCGCCGTCGAGCAACATGAAGGAGCTGGCCTGGCTGCTCGTCGGGCACTCGAAACGCTCCGATCACAACAACTAACTACAGTACCGTCGGGAGTGGGGGGGGGTTCTCACATTATCGCCACAAACTCAGAATGTGCTAGCATGGAAATTAAAAAAGTGGGCAGGTGTCGATTATCGTATTCCATGAAACACGATGAAGGCCAATTAATGGCGATGAAGAGGAATTGTTTGTGACGAAACGCGGGCTGGAAACACTCACGAAAACCAGGGATTATTCCTAACAGCGATGGCCTCGGATAGAAGAACTGCTACCACGAGACACTTGGAGTCGCCCTTACGGGCAGCAGCTCTCCGAGTGTTCCTTCCCATTCGGGTCCTCCGGCACATCGAGCGTTGGGTTGCGGTCGAAGAACCCTTCAGGTCGGAAAGTAAACTTCGCGTAGTCGACCGGCATGATCGGCCAGTCCTCGGGACGTGGGAAATGCGTGAGGCCGAACGTGTGCCAGACAACAATGTTCTCGCCATTCACAGATCGGTTGGCCTTGGTGTAAGCAGGCAGTCCAGCAAACCCGGGGTTCTGGTTGGGCGTGTAGCCTGCAGCCCACAGCTCATCACGCGCATACTGCGTGACCCAGAGGTGCTTGGATGCGAAGATCGCTCGTTTGGCGACCGAACTCTCTTTGGCAGCAAGCAGCAACGACTGGCCTTCGGGGGCAAGGACGTAAGCCGTGGGGTTTCCAAGTCGGTTGGTCGCTTCGCTTGAAGAGATGCGCCACATTCGCCCTTTGGTGTTGTCGGCCAACCGCTGCGCATCGTGTTCGCGTTCAAGACGCGTAACCATGCGCTTGAACACATTGCCAACCGGGTTGTCAGGACTGATAGGAAGCTCTTCGACCTCGAGTTCATCCACGAAGCACTTGCCTCCGTCAATAGCGACGTCAAGACGTGCCGAAAAGAGGTGCTGGTGGAACGGTGCGCCAAGACGCGGCGTCATTTCGGTAACGAAGTCGTATTGGCCTCCTGGGTGACCAGAGGTGAACACAAGCCCAGTAGCCTTGCACTCCAGCTCGACCCTTCCATCGAGGTAGAAGTACCAGTAGAACCCATAGTCGTAGTTCACGACCGTGACGAAGAAGGAGAGGACAAGTCGGCGCTGGCGCCGCACCGTACCTGTCGCCGTGTACACGTCGCTGTGCTTCCAGAGGGTCCCGTAGTCCTCTTCATGGATGCACACAACATTATTCAGCACGACTGGCTCCCCGAAGTCGTCGACCACAACAGCATCAAGGTGCTGAATTTTGCCGAGGCAGTCGCAGCCAAGCACGAGCGAGTTGGCAAGTCGACCAAACTGGTACTCGCCTACGTCGAAGTAGTTTTGCCAGTCGTGGGTTGGCTCCGGTCTGCCGTAGGGCACCACCATTTCCGAAACGGAGGCACGGTTGAGAATGGGGCGCTTGCGACCATTGTCGTTGAAGGAGACGTCGTGAAGCGTGAGTCCTTCGCGGCCATTGAAGCCCACTCGGATCTGGAAAAAGATTAATCCTGAGCGGCTCTGGACGAATTCTGAGTGGCGACATTGCAAAAGCATACTTCTGAGCGGGGGCGGAATCGTGAGTGGGGCAACGGAGGAATTGTGAGTGGCGAATGAATCATGAGTGGATCGATGTNGCTCTCAACCGTTGTATATTACAACATGCGATGTTCAGCCCCGCATGCACCTTTTCCTAACATGTTGTATAATACAACATGTTAAGGACCGTGAAATGCACGCGGTTAGGCTCGAAAGTTGAAATAGAACAAACGTAAATTGCAAAAACAAGACACAGAAATTTTCACGGATTTGCGACCAGACGGCTGGATTTGGTGGCTGCGAGGCCTTTTCAAGTCAGTCTACAAAAAGGGAAGAAGGAAGAAGAACTCCAGATGGCAGCACGACGCGAGACTCGCAGCGAACACAACGCGTTCTTGGCGCGATTGGAGGGCAAGAGCTTTGGGGAGAGACGGCGTCAGATCATCGAGCACCGTGCGTACCTGGCAGGCACGCGAGATGTCGACGCTGACTTCAGAGTAAGGGTGGATGTTGCCGCGGCAAGCGAGGGTAAACACACGGAAGCGACTCCAGCGGCGACGAGCGGAGGAGGTGAGACGGCGGCGACTCCAGCGGCGGCGAGCGGAGGGGGTGAGACGTCCAGGTAAGCGTTTGTTATTACGGTGTATATGCTACATGCTTGATGCTGTACATGCTGTATACTGACAAATACTACCTGTTCTCTTTGCACATCTCTCAGTATGACCAACGACGTAGTTGAAACTGCTCCTGCTGCGGCGAGCGCGGGGGCGGCGGCGACGGCAGCAACTCCTGCTGTTTCTCGTCCACGTGCGCCGCTTCCGCGCCCACCACGGGGAAAGGAAGCGTGCTACATCGCGAATGCTAAAAAGCTGGTGGAGAAACGTTTGCGTGAAGAGGCCGACAAGTCGAAAGGAGCGCCGGGCAAGAAGAAGATGGCCAAGCGTCACCAAGCCGAGATTCGGAGGGAGGAGAAGAAGACCAAGGATGCGAGAGCGCTCGCGAAGGCCTCTAGTGCTTCGTCAGCCCGTTCGGTAGCGAAGCATACTGAACGCACGCGGTTAGCTGCGGAAGAGCTGCGGGGAGGCGACGCGCGTGATGCAGCGCTTTCGCAGCTGCAGCTGCAGCAGCGAGAGGATGCTGCCAAGAAGGAGGCCACGTCCAAGGCGGCGGGAAAGCGGAAGGCGTCTTCGAAGGGGAAGAAGAAGCGGAAGAAAACCAGCCCTCACGTTGACGACCCTGATGGCGACGAAGAAGCTGACGATGAGAGCGCTAGTACTGCATCACCCGCCGAGCTGGTGTCACCGATTGGGGAGCTCGAGCAGGCATCCATGCCTTCACGGCGGACGACCAGGTACGCTTTCTTTGCCATGCCGTATATGCACCATGTATGATGTAGCGCATGGTGTATACTGACTTATACTACATGTTCTATCTGCAGGTCGCTTACTATGGATTCGGTCGGCAACGATGAACCTAATGTCAATGTGGCGGTTGACACTGCTCCTCGTCCCCAAACGCCAAACGGGGACACTTTGGATTCGGATGTTGAAGGAGATGTGGAGTCAGATGACTGGTACACAGAGAAGGAAGTGGTAACCACGACGGGCAGCGGGAGTAGAGGTGAAGACGGTGGCGGCCAGTCACCATCGATACTTGACGTGGGAGAAGAGGTTGAAGATGATCAAAGTGGAGAGAGCGACGGGGGTCTGGATGGGAATGCGCTTAGGAATCGTGAGAAGAAGCGAGTCCAGCGACAAATGGACCGCGCGCGGCTTGCAGCAGCAAAGGCAAAGCTGACGCGTGAATGGGCGACTACGACGAACACTTGGGATACGTTGACAACGGAGGAGATGGAAGTTCTTGCGCTGGACGAAGACGCGCTGAAGAAAATGCGAGCTGACGGGTGGGATTTCGGTACGTTTGTATATTCTACTCATGTAGTATATACTTCATGGACTGAGATGACATGTTGTATTATTTGCATAGATTCTTCGTCGCAACCTGAGCGAACCGAACCTTATCCAAGTCTGTATGACGGGGGGTATGGACCGACTGCAGAAGTACTTTAAATGGCCGATTCGCCGTTACAACTGTTTTTCTACTTCATGCCTCCACGGCTTTAGCGGCGTGTAGCGACCGCAACTCTTTTTTTTCTCTTCAATACAAAAAGCTATATATTGTCCCGCCCGATTTTCCCTCGACTGGGGGCCCCACACGGGGTTCTTGTGCTGGAAGATGAGGTGCACCTTGTCGCTACCCCCAACGCGGCGCCGTTAGCCAAGGCTGCGCTGACTGGCGGTGCTGCCTATTGGGGATATGAAGACGCGAACACGTTCGAATGCAACGCACCACGGAGGCCCTCATCGTCCAGCATCAACTATTCAGGCGCTTGGTGGAAGGCAGGCCGACTCACCCTCCCAGTGCACAATTCCGTTGTGGTCCACAAAAGTTTTGATGTGTTTGAAAAGGGTCGAAAGCGAATTTGAAAGGGGGGGAGAAGAGTTCGAAGGCCTCAAGCGGTAGTTTGAATCCCTCCAACTTTGGGTTGAGTTGTGGGTTGGGACCAAACGTTGACACCCCTAATAGTGACTCGGTCTGCTTCGTCTTTCTCAGTCAGTACACTGAGCTTGACTTGCCTGCAACTGTTGTCACGACGAGATGGTAAAAGCTGAGTCTCCGTTCGAGATTGAAGCTGTCACGTATGTATGCCGAACACGCAGCGATGCGGCACTCCACGCTAGATATGTAAAGCCGACGAGTCTATTGATACGGACATGACCTCGCCAGCTGACCGATGCGGTGAGTGGCTCAGTACTATAGGCACTTGCCGCGATCGACTCAGCGCACGCACGTCCTAACCGTAGCGAGACCGCCGCATCCATCCACCTTCAGCCAGACGACAAACACAATGCAAGCGAGCACATCGTACGCATCAACACACATCGAGTTTACATCGCACTGCTCGTGTCGTTCACGGCAAAGCAGGCAGCCTAGCTGCGCTCGCACTCTATTTGTCCTTCTTGCTTTCCTCGGCCTCCTTTTCGGCCTCCTCCTGCTCCTGCTCCAGGTCCTCGTCCTCTTCCTCGCTATCACTCGAGTCCGCGGCATTCATCACCTGCTCGAACAGCGTGGGTTCGTTATCTAACTCCAAATCCTCCGGGTGTGGCTTGTAGACCGGCAGTGTGGCTGCGGGGGCGACGTTGAACTGCACAAGACAAAAAGGAAACCACTGTTAGAAATCTTCTCCTGGTCAGGGGACAAGTCAACACGCCACTGCTATAGCCTCGAATACGAACCTTAGCAACAGCGCGCAGGTCCATGCCGACGTATGCGTCGCTCTTGACGAAAATGTCCAACTGGTAGGTGCCGGCCTTGGGCGGCGCCTGCAGCTGCACCTTCTGTTCAACCACACGCTCCTGCGAGGTCATCTTGGCGAAAGAGTGCAGGTGGTTCATCTTCGTGTCGCCCACCACGCAGTACCAGCGCTCCATCTTCGGGTACGGGAAACGCGGGGCGTACACGAGGTCGCACGTGTCGCCCTCCTTCACGTTCTTACGGGTAAGCTTCACAGTGACCGTCATAATGTCACCCTCCGCAATAAATTCCTCATCCTCCACCCCAATCGAGATCTGCAGCTCCATGTGAGGCATCATGTCCAGGACGGTGGTCACCTCCTGGCGGTCCTCCTCCGAGAGTCCGCTCAGACCCTTGCGCTCCTCGGGCTTCATGGCGATGTACTGGTGCATGCTGCGCACGGCGTTCTTGCCCGTGACGATGTGCTTGACCTCCGCCTCCGTCAGGTGCGGCAGCTGCAGGAACGGCGGGTCCTTGAACCAGAGTCCCTGCGTCAGGAACTGCTGCATCTCCATGAGGTTGAGCGTGGTCTGCAGCCACGACTTCATGACCGAGATCTCGAGCATGCCGTCCACCAGCTGGATCGCCTTCTTGAGCATCGCGTGGAGGTCGCCCTGCAGCGTGGGGCTCAGCTTCTCGCGCAGGAAGTGCGCGTGCAGCAGCAGGTTGGCCTTGGCAATGGCGGGGTGGTTGAACTTGGGCTTGGCCATCATGTCCGACTGCTTGAACTTCTTGAAGAGGCCGCCGAGCTCCGCGTCGTCGGTCGAGCGACGCGGGATCTCACGGAACTCGGCCGAGCCGGCCAGGATCTCGGGCAGCATGCGCGGGTGCGAGTGCTGGGACATGGCGAAGTTGTAGAAGCCGTACGTGTCGTACATGATCATGCTGTCTCCGTACTTCTTCGAGTGCGAGTACCAGAGCGCGACGCAGCTCGGGATGGCCACCACGAGGATGATCAGGTACAGGAAGAGCACGAGGTTGTGGTTGGCCGGGTCCAGGAGGAAGGTGGGCAGGCCGATGGACAGCTGCAGCGCCTGGCGGCCGTCCGGGTTGCCGAACTTCTCGTAGTTGGCCTTGGCCACCTCATCCGTCAGGGCCTCGTAGGCCTTGGCCACGAGCATAAACTTCTGCTCCGCGACGGCGTCGCCCTGGTTCTTGTCCGGGTGGTAGAGCAGACTCATCTTGCGGTAGGCGCGCTTGATCTCGCGCTCGCTCACGCCGGCGGCGATGCCGAGGATGGCGAACGGGTCGAACGACTTGATCTCCGAGTCGTCCTTGAGGAGCAGCGCCATGCGCACGAGCGCGTACCAGACGCCGACCAGCACCAGCAGGTTGAACACGAAAGGCAGCGAGAACACATTGCGGAAGGCCGTCTTCTCGGCCTGCAGCTGCTTGAGCTTGCGCAGCTCGCGGTCGCAGCGCACGTGGCTCTTGTCGATGAGCCGGTCCTTGAGGAACACGCCGTAGAGGATGCGGCGCAGCGACAGGAACGTCACGGGCACCGCGTACAGCGCGCACAGCGACACGGAGAAGTAGTAGAAGGCCGAGTTGTCGTACTCCAGCATGGTGGCGGCGGGGGGGGAGGGAGCGACGATACGCGAATGGAGCGAGGACCTCCTTGCCTTGCCTGCCTCTGCCTTTTGGATTATGGGGACGACACGTGGAACCCGAAAACGGATGGACCCCTGAACACGCAACTGCGCAAGTCGCTTTGTAGCGGCGCGTTGCAATATCAAAGTTTTGGTACCGAAACCTTGGAGGATTGGGTAAGATTGATTTGGTGTCTTTTTTAGGCTTGAAGGGAAAGTGGCGGCCAATTCCTGCGAGTCTCTCCCTCGATTGTCATGGATCGATGGCACTCAATGCGTCTCGTTCTCTCCATCTACATGGACCAACGACCAACGTACATGTAGCAGTCCAATTGCTGTGCCGTTGAATAGCTATCTATTTAGACGGGGTTTAGTCGTTCGTCAACTTGTTTTCACTATCCGGACATCAAAAAGTTTTTTTTTGCCACTCATGTCAGCTGTGACGTGGCGCTCCTCGTGGTCGTCCGGTGGCTCCACCGTTGCCGTCGACGTGCAGCTCCTGCCCGAGGCGGTGGCGCGTCTCTCCTCGCTGCCGCTGCAGCTGACGCGCCCGTCGTCCGACGCCTCTGTCCCGTGCGAAGTGTCGCTCTGCTGGTCGCCGCAGCCGCTGCGCTGCCTCCAGCTCCAGCTCGAGGTGCGAAGCTCGGCTCGCCACGTGGAGCTGCACGCCGAGGGCACGCGCCGCAACTTGCTGGGCGAGGAAGAGCAGGGCGAGGTCTATCTGGGCACGTTCCGAGGCTCCAAGCACAGCGCCGAGCCGCAGACGTTCGCCATGTCGCCAGCCTTCAAGCAGAGTGACCGAGACGGCGACGTGCTCAAGAGTTTGCAGTCGCTCAAGGTCAAATTCGTCTCCTTGACGGGGGATAAGGCTGCGCTGCAGTTGCTCGAGCTTCGATGCGTGTATGTGCCCATGGAACCTGCTGCTACATTTGATACAAGGTGAGGACAGAAGGTTGGAGGACTTTGGAGAAGTTGTTGAGGAAAGACTGACGGTACCGTACTTTATAGTGCTGCTGGGTTGGCAGCCAAGGTGGCAGGACTGGGGTTTAATGCGGCGCGTGCTGCGCCCGATGTGCAGGTGATCTTGAAGGGGTTCCAGCAGACGCTGGAGCGCGAGATGGAGACGAAGATCGCACGGGTGGTCGATGCCAAGTTGTCGACGCTTTCGCAGCGCCTGGCGTTCTCGGAGCAGGCGCTGTTTCAGCTGCACAAGAAGATGGATGCGAAGGATTCGCGCGTGCAAGCGAGTCTTGCCCAGATCCAACAGAAGTTTTCGCAGTTAGAAGATCAGCTGAAGCAATTCAATGGCGTGAAAAACGCGGAGGAGGTGGAGGAGGAGGAAGGCTCTAAAGCGAAAGCGACGGAGCAGACGAATGGTGCAGACTCCGATAATGTGGCAGCAGCTGGGTCAGAAATCGTCGCAGAGGGCGAGTAACAAACCGGAGAAAGATGCATCATTTTTTCATGGGTGGAGGTAACCTCCGAGCGCCGTCGTGGTTTGTGTGCTGCAGCCACCTCATGCACAGCAGAGTGCGATAGCGCAGCGAGTCGAAGAGCTCGGAATACGTGTCGAACGACTGCGCCGTTGGGAAAAGGCGCTTAAAATGCCCACAGCGATGCAGTTCTTCTTCCATCTCTTTCACAAGTTGAAAGTCTTCGCCGCCAATCTGTGACATCGTGGCGCTGCTAGCTGGCCCTTGTAGCTCCTCGAGTGTTCGTCGCCGCCGCTGTGCTTCCCTTTCTTTCCGGGGAATCGTTGTGGTGACCCCCGCGCTTGATTGTCGAGGTTGCTTGATGCCGTGCAGTCGGTCCTGTTTGTTCTTCTCCAGTTCCTGTGCTTCCCTTCGTGGGTCCACGAAAGGGATTCCCACGAGCTGGAACAAGTCGCTGACCAGGACAGTTTTGATGCGTTTGTCCATTGGCGATGAGCTGCTAAGGGACGGGAAGACGTTCACCTCCAGTAGACGAGGCTTCATGTTATCACCCTCGAGCAGCACATCGAATCCGTAAAGCTCGAATCCGTTGCGGCGACCACTGCCAACACTGGAGGCGGATGCTAGCTTGACTTCTACGGCAATCAGAGTTTTGACGATCAAGTCCTCGAGTGCTTGCTGGAAGTTCTCAAGCTCACGAGCTTTGCCTTGGTCGCGTAAGTATTTGAAGAGCATCTGGAGACTCCACTTGCTGCTGGAGAGCTCATGGGCTTCGTCCGCTTGGGCCTCATCTTGATTCTTTTGAAAAGCAGCAGCATTTTTCTTGTTGATGCTGTAGTTGGTGAGGTGGCCAAAAGGATTCTGCAAAGCGCTCTTGCTCATAGAGTACTTTTCCGTGCAAAAGCGTACCAAGCCATCGTTGAAGAGATAAATACGCAGTGGATCGTACGATGTCACTGCTACGTAGACGCGAAGGTCAAATTTGAGGCCATTGATCAGGAATGGATTGGCCACGTAGCGCTGTACAACGTAGGCCTTCTTCTTCGAGAGCTTTGGGGCGGAGTGCGTGCTCGCAGACACAAGTTTAATACCTCGACCACAGGACAAGTTGGGCGGCTTCAGAATCCACACAACGTCGGGCTCGGCGTGAAAGCGAGCTAAAAATTGCTGCTGGTCGTAGTCATTCGCTGTGAGGTACGTCTCCGGAATGACGTCCGCGTATGCAGCTGGGTGTTTCTTCCTCATGCGCAGTAGGTGAGCACACAAACGATCCTTGCGACCTAACTCGAAGCTGCCTGGAAAGTGATTCACACGCTGGAAAGGTAGCAACGCCGCGAACTCTTGTGCCTTGAGATGTTCACCCCAAAAGATGTTCCAGGTATTGCTCGACGCGGTTTTACGGACATTAGTAGCGCGGAGAGAGTTAGTGATGGCGTTGTACAAGAAGCGCTTAGTGCCTGCAAAGGACAACCGCAGATCGGAAGCATGTGCAGAGATTTCGCGGACTACAAGAAGAGCACCAAACGGGTTAGTAGGGAAGTTGAGCACGAGCAAGAATGGTACTTTCGCTTGCCTTCGTATCCAGCAGGACATAATCTCTCAAGATGAACTGAGGCCGGATACGGGAAGAACAGCACTGGCTGTGAGGCCGGATCGATTTTGGAGACAAGTACGAAGGTTGTGGACAGCCGTTTGACTTCGGGTTCTTGCTGCATGGGACCCCCACGCAGTCCACCAGCGAAGAATGTTGGGACGGATTAGCTTCCAAGCTGTCAAGTGTCAAGGCAGAGGCGCACAAGTCAAGTGAAGAAAAGCGTGGCTGTGCTCTATTTCGGAGAAGCACTTTGCATGATAACCAGAATGTTTGACTATTTGCGGCATCCTCCTCGTTTCAAGGCTTCGACAGTGTCGTCCGTCACGACATTGAACCATGACACGAGAGCCATGGATGCAGCCAGCGGAGGAGCGGGGCTCCTTCAAGAGGATACCGACAAGTGATCAAAGGCCGAGCCTCGTATCAGGTAGCTTTCCGATTCGAGCAGGGAGCAAGGTTGAGCTACAAGGATCAGAGAGGGCTTTGCAGCAGCCAGAACTTCTCCAACCAGCTCAACAGCAATCGCAAGAGCAATGTGAAGCTTCAGTGATGACCTCGGGTGCCTCGGTCGTATCGAAGTTCCCAACGGTAACTCGTCAAGGCTCCATGCTAGGCTCGTTGAAAGCGTACTACCGGAAGTTGCGCACGTTTAAAGGCACCGTTCGAGCGCTTATCAGCCTCAAGCGGACCCCATTAGCTCTGTTAAATAGTATCAAGACCACTGTTCCGACCGTGTCAAGCCTGGGCGAGGAACAACGAAGGTCAGAACCATTTTGGCGCAGTCGACCGTATCTTGGATTGAGTGGGTACTTATACTGTTGTGCAAACGTGCACGTGCGCTTAGTGCCGTTATGGAAGTGCCTCGGATATCGGCTACCGCTGCTTCAACTGTCCAAACAAAGGTTCAAAAGCTCGTTGCGGAAGGGTACGTCCGCTACTGTTTGCGAGTGATTCAAGGAGATTTAGCTAATCCAAAAAATACTGCGCGTCGGGACTGCGTGACGAACAGACATGTTGTTGCAGAGATTGACCCAACGTCAGGCCTGGAGGTCACCTATCGCCAACAAGGCAACTTGGATCACTATACTGAGGTACGAACAGATGAAGCCCCGTATTCCAGTACGATACCTTACATATCGTGTCTGATCCTTTCTGTAGGACAACCTAGCAAAACGTGTGAACCTGCAGCAACACCCCCACATGATTGCACTCACGCAGCGTCTTTGGAACTGTGCACTGCGCAATGGAGAGAAGAAGCTCAAATTTACCGACTACGAGACGTACATGCTGTGCTTACACCGCTTGATCCTGCCTGAGTTCGATATTGCTGCATCGAAAGAGTTAATCACGGACGACTGGAAGCGAGATAGTGGCGAGGAAGATCACTTGGACTATGCTTTCTTTCACTTGTCGATGTTCGAGCTGGTTGGTGCGTCCAAACCTTTCTTTTATATGCATTTCTCCTCGAAAATTTATGCTCATGCATACTTTTGCTTTGATATGTATCCTCTGTAGATTTGTGGACTGACACGGTCGACCCCGAAGATGTACGTTGGCCCTTGCTGCTTTGTACGCATGGGTCGTGCGACGAGCTAATACTCGTCGTGTGTGGTATGCTTGACAGTACATCTCGCTGTTGTTTTGTATTACTCACTGTCTAACCTACCTTCTCAACGATCAGCACACGCTGAAAGCTCTCGAAGGTGAAACTACACTTCTTGGCAATGATTCGCTGTTTTTTTTTCGAGAGGTCTCATCGCTTACTATGTGATGTTTTGCGTGTAGATGTTTCCAACGTTGACATTTTGAAAGAGTCAAAGAGCGTAACACTCGAAGGCATCAAACAGGACTTGCAACGAGAGCTAAACAGTGACGCGTTCGCATACTATCGGGGCCAGGTCAAGCTTGCGGCCGAAGCAAATCAAAGTGCCGAGCGAGCAGCAAACGCACCTACTAGTAGTCCGCGGCGCGAGTCGCGTAGCCAACCAGGCAGTAACCAAATACCATCACGATCTCGCGGTCGTAAGCGCTCTTCATCAAGAAGCGTAGCAAAAGATGGAGTCACGACAAAAGGTGCGTAGATATTGGACGCTCTTCATGTTGCACGCGGTTCTTATGAGATCGTGTTGCTTTTATAGACTCGGAAGCAACGCCACCGCACCGTCGAAGCCGATCAGGCAGCGGCGCTTTCGGTCAGGATTCCCCAAAGCGCAAGTTCTCGGTCCAAGCCAGTACAAATGCTCTCAACCTCGCAGCAGACAGTACAAATGCTCTCAACCTCGTAGCAGATACTTCTGGTACGATCTCTCTTGCTAGCTACAATTTCTGTAGAACATTTGTTTGACCTTGGGATTCTTCGCCACATAGGCTTCAATAGCGTCAACGGAGGGCCCCCACCTTTGTTTCACGCGCAAAACTATCCCACTGAAATGACACCAGTGTCTCCGAGGAGAGAAACTGTGCTGCAGCGAGAGACTTCTCCCAACGTGTTTGCCCGTGGCGGTGGCGTCATTCTCAACATTGGCACGATGGATGGAATGATGATCTCGAAGTCAATTGCAGACGGTAAGTCCGGGGTCGCAGTACCGACATTGGGCATGCCCGCGTTTCCAAGACGAAGGTCCCGAAGCGCATCAAACTCAAGTCAGCATCGACGAGATCAGATGATGCAAGCGGTCTCCGGCAAAGTTGACAGCACGCGCGATGCATCTCTATCATCAGGACTGCAAGCGAGTCATATCGAAGTATCAGGCTCAATCCTCCGCACGGGCGCCCAGGACCCTAATGCTCTGGGTTTTCTATTGACAAGTGGTTCAGGGAAAGCTCGAGAACCTTTTACAGTTCGAGCTGCTGCTGTTGCGGAAGCTGCGGCCAATATGGCCATGCCGGCCGCCCCCGCGAACCCGCGGCAAACCCTCTTAGTCCAGCGCACCCAGCAGCAGCGCAGGCAGTCCACCGCGGATGGAGCTGCTTTCTCCGTTCCTGGAGGAGCAACGAAAAATGTTCCGCCAAACTTCTTCATCAACAACAGCAGCCTGACCGCGCCCCTGATGACGATCTACAGTAGTAAAGCGCCAACTCCACGCGAGGCAACATCGTCCTTCAGCAAGATCCAGCCGCTGTTCCAAGAGACCCCGGACCCGTTCCCAGTGCGACCGCAAACTCCGTACGGAGTTCGTACGGGGGCCTCAATAGCGTCACCACGAGCTAGTAATGCGATCTCCGCCCAAGCTGCAGGCATCTTCCTTTCATCGCACCAACGGCCGGCGAACCCCCCAACTTCTCCACGACCAACTCTCCTCCAACGACCCGGAAGCACCTTGAGCAGCGACCACCAGTCTCCAATGAATCCGAGGAAGTTGCAGCAGCGCCAGCAGGAAGAAACTCTGCCACTAGTTGCAACCGGACCCGGTTCCCTCTCAGCACTAGCAATTAGTGGCAAGCCGGCAGCGCCCAGCAACAGCGTCGAAGTACCAACCACAGCTCCACGACAACCGTCAAAGTTCGATGGACCCCCGGGTTTGTTCGGAGACGTGTCGGGGTCACCGTTGGTAGTATCATTCGATGGGATGACAACGGCCATCCAGTCAAAGGACGATTTGAAAGCTCTGCTCTCGCCCCGCTATATCGTCGCAAACCCGGTGGTTCCTCATCCTGCCCAACTCTCAAACGTGAAACAGTCGAGTGTTCGACCGCAAGGCTCCGTTCGAGGGTTCGGCGGTGCAAAAACCAGTCCTCGCATCCGACATCAACCTTCCAGTCTAGCCAATGGTCCGGCATCCAGTCACCTTCAACAGCATCGACAGCAACGACGTCCGTCCGAGCTGCATGGGCTCGCCATCGCACCAGGCGGGCAGTAGTATTTCACCTAAATTACCAAGTACTATTATTTTACGAATAGTAATTCTCTGAAATTTATTTTCAGAGCTCGCAGTGGAGGTATGACTATCCAACATTTGAATACCTGGGAAGATATGTCGCACTTTATATACCAATTGAAACAGGTGATTTACTAAATTAAACTGTTGGAAGTACCGTGAATGATGTGTGAAGTAATACCCGAAGAAACTGATATATTACGTGCATGTTGCCTGTGGCGTCACCCCATCACTTTAAGTGCGTAATTTATTAACCAATGGAAAGCTTGCATGCTGTACGAAGGTGCCGATGGCTCCGCCTTGAGCGGAGCCCCGGTCCAGCGGGGCCTTGAATGTTGGGGGCCGCTTGTGTAGCCATAAGCTGGGCAAAGCGGGCCCGCATTTCTCCATCTTCACCGCCATATTGGCAGTAGCCGCTGCTTGTTGACGCAGCGCTGTAATCCCTGTTGGCACTAGAAAACTAAGCAAAACGTAGAAGCACAAAACGTGAATCATTTTTCCTTCCATGCAGTAGAGGTCGCTGTTGATGCAATACGTATTGGTGGCCATCTTGGAGAATCTTGTGGTGGTTGTGCTACCCGTTGCTAGAGGTTCCACGCTCGGACGGATCCTCGAGGCGCTACTCAGTGCGACCCTTCTTGTAAGTTGCAGACCTTTTAGTGTCTTGTTGCTTGCTCTTTCTCTTTTCAGTCGGGCGGCTGTCGGGGATGGCGGTCTTGGGTTTGGATTGGGGAAAACCGACTGAAGCAGCGGCAACATTGTTGGTGACTTGAGTCGCAGATTGGTCGTCAGTGTCTTCGGGGGGGTTCCAACTACTGAGAAGTGTCAAGGGCTAACGGTTACCTAAGTTGTCATCGGGCCTCTCCGACACCAGACAAGGCGCCAACTTCAGCACTCCTCTTTCTACGTCGCTGTCACTCGCGTTAAATCGATGCAGAACATGTTTCTCATGGAGCCACTCACTCTGCAATTTCTAGAGTACTTCACTCCCTCCCAAGCTGCACTAACTGAAACGCTCCGCTTTCAGCGACTTGAGCAAGACTGCGATTGCCGTCACGGAACGTACGCATGTACCAGATAAAGCTCCTATCCAAATTTCAGAACTTCTTCGTGCAACGCGCGACTTTGGAGTTTTAAAATCCCGTGAAGAAAATCGAGTGCGTGCACGTTGATGGGGTGGCATACAAACAGCGGTTGACGGTGTGTCTGAATCCGATGAACGATGACGGCAGAACGCACAGACACCGAGAAAGGTGAGAAGTCTATGCCGGCTTGCTCATGCAGTGAGGTGAAAGTTAATAGTGCGGCTGGCTTGCTTGCACTTGTCGTATACCATCGAGAACGCATCTACAAATCCGGACGTCTTCTCCATAGTGTTAACTACCACATCCAATCATCTACTACTACGTAGTACTATATGTACTACTAACATGTATGTTCGTCGGGCTAGTGGCCAAGGCCGACAAGGCAGTGGGTACAACAGATGGGTGCCGTTGCGAACGAAGGATGAGCGGATGAGCGGCTGAGCAACCAGCGACGCTACCAGGAGCAGAGGACACGGAGGAAGCCAGCAGCACCACGCTCGAGAGAAGGCGAGATCTGCTGCTACTACCATGAGCTGGGCCACTACGCTGACGAGTGTGAACTCAAGCGCGCAGACATGGAGGGTGACAGCCCAGTCGTGGACCAGAACGGCGATGCGGGCAACCAGAGTGCCAGTGGTGCGGGAAACGAACGGTGAGCGTAGGAGACCCCACCCTACCGCTCGCAGATAAGATGCAGGAAGCTTCGGGCCCAAGAACGAACAAGGAAGGAAGCGGACTCGTCGTGTTGGTGAGGAACCTGCTCAGTCGACACGTGGAAACGGCGAAAGGGCAGCGCGCTTCATACGGCAGAAGGAACAAGAACGAGTGGTTGAGCTGGTAGAAGACAATCAAGCTGGCTCAGCGAAAGAGGGTGACACGGCGGCAAGGAGCGCAGCTGTCGAAGAGAAACGGCCAAGCGGGAAGGAGAACGAGAGGCTGCACGGTCAGTCGGAGACGATACGAGAGAAGACGAGCACGACCGATGGTCAAAGAGCGATGTCCGGAGACGGACTCGGAACAGGGGATGGCGCGCTGCCAGTGCCAGATCTCAGTGGCAAGCAGGGTGGAGAGACCAAGCGTGTGCGAAGTGCCGAGCGACACGTACGCATCGGAGATGCGTGCCGTCCAGTGGGTGCAGCAGGCGCCTCGGCAACAGATCGAGTTACGGTCACCAGTGCAGCGGACGACGCAACGACGACGACCATCGCAGAAGTGACCAGTCTCGGCGAAATGACGGTGGCGGTGAGCCACGAGGGCGCTGAAGACTTGACGCGGCTCCAAGCTACGGACCCGGCCGAGTCGACGGTGTATGTGAGTGTGAGTGTGAGCGACCGGTCTACGAACAACGACGCGGGGCAGTACGAAGAAAAGGAGGCGCCAACAAGTGATGCTGCCGAAGAGATGCAGCCCTACGTGGAGTCAGAGACTGGGGATGGCGGATCAGCCGTGCTGTCCAGTGAGTGGCAAGACGTGCTGACCAAGAAGCATTCTTAGAAGAAGCACAGCTGTACAACGAGAGGCAGGCCAAGGTGCTCCAAGCACGAGTGACAGCAAGGCAACCTTGTGACATAGCTGCGGAGGCCGTACGCTGGGCGAGAAAGACGGCAAAGCGACGCGAACGGACGCTGATTCGTGAAGTACGACGCTCCGTAGAACACAAGCGGAGCACGGCGACACTGTTGGACGAAGAGAGTAAGGCGGATCGTGGAGGTGATGACATACATGGTCACAACGCTGGTGAGGTGGTCGCGGGCGTTGAAGGGCAGCCGATGGCGGGACGCGTACGAGTGATGACGGACGGCAGCGGTCTGCTGGAAGTGTCGAGGATCAGGAGACGCTGTGAGAAGCGAGTGCAGAAGGCGCGAGCGAAGGAACGTCACGAGTGGAGGGCCCGGGAGCAGATCGGCAGCTACCCGGCTCACACGTTCTTCACGTACGATGAACATCGCCGAACGGGTGGCAAAGCAGTGACGTTGACGGAGGTGGAGGCGCGAACGAAGGGATGTGCGTTGCCTACAGCAACGTCGGCTCGGCGAAAGTCACCACGGCGGAAGAAGGCGACGAAGACGGACATGTACTACAGGGGCAATAGCTACGAGAGCCCGGACACGAGAGTCGAGGGCGACGAGCGACAGAAGTTTGGCAAGCTGCGTGCAGTACAGGCACCGTCGTTGGACCTACTACCGATGGCGATGATGGAGATACGGCAACAACTAAAGCAAGTGAAACTCGACAGAGGAGTACAATACTGCGTAGCGGCCAAGACATGGAGGATTTTCGGCGAGAAGCTGGACGTGCTACCACCCGTAGACTACATGGAGGGATTTAGCGGTGCGTGCGTGCGCGTGTTGGGCGTGTGACGTTTCGACTTCAAGACGCCGGACGGGTAGGCAATGCGCGGGGATGCACTCTTCGTAGACCATGACACTGAGGACTTCCTAGTTGGGGAGGACTGGATGAACGACAACGGCAACGCCCAGAGCAGTTGCCGAGCACGGGACCGTTGGGCATCGCGACGGCAGCGGCGGCAATAGTGGTGCTGGTGGAATCGACGGAGATACTGGACAAGGGGACGGTAAACTGACTCCGCCCATGCGGAACATGACAACGAGAATACGGCAAGATCCAGCGGCAGGAACGAGTGTCGGACAAGAATCTGGCGTACGAGCGGCCGGGGTAGCTGCTGTGGAGGAGACCGGGAATGTTGAGACTGGTATGAGAACGCCAGGAATAGCAGGCACCGATAGTGTACGACGCACTGAGCAAGCAGGCAGACCGCCAAAGGAACGAGGACGGGGGCCAGCAGTTGCTGTTCTGCTGAGACGAGCTGAACACCAACGCAGCGAAGGCGATAAGAGGGCGGCGCGCAGCGGGGAAGCCACGAACAAGAAGGCCTCTCGTAAACGCAGTGTCCTAACTACAACTGGAGATGGTCAAAGTGGAGGCGACCAGACAGCTGGGCGAAAGAAGCAACGAATCGATGCAGAAGCCTGTCAAGCTCGAGCAGCTCGACGGAGTGCTATACGTGAGCAGCAACCGACGACAAGTGGAGAAGCCGATCTTGCAGATGTGGATCGTCGGCTTTCGGGAATTGCGAGAGCCGTCGACCATCGAACGGAGAGAAGCCGAAACGACGTCAGCTCCATCGATGCAGCTGATGGAGACAGAGCAGGCCCAAGCCAGATCGAGCCGCGGCACGACCATGGGGTCAGGGCGAGGGTGATGACAGGAATCGGCGAGCGATTGCAGAGGACGGCTAAGATGGCATCGACGGACATGTCAACGGGGGATCCGCTCGAGCGCTCAGAGGACAAGGCGCTGCGCGCAGGACATCACCCACAGACCAACTACTGCAAGTCGCACAAGCGGGCTCGGTCATCGAACGAAGACGACGACACGTCCGTAACCGAGCGGATCGCTACGAGACCCAGTACGAAGTGGAGTTGGGGCAAGACCGGGTGGGCCCACTACGACGAAGTGGCTGACAGCAACGGAGTTTGAGGACCTGTTCGACCAAGGAAAGATCGGGGACGATCTTCCGGCGGAGGATGGTGGGTGGACATAGGTGCTCTTTAGCACGAGAAGAGCACCCCATGTCGCTGAGCGGCCACGCGATAGTGACGATTGACTTGACGGAGGACTAAGGAGCGTGGTGTGGCGCTCCGTACAGCAGTTGGTGACGAGCAGTGTACGACCGTGGCGGATGGCACTACGACCACAGACAAAGCGAAAGAGACGTTGAAGCTGGAAGGGTCGCTGTTGACGGCGACTAAGGCGAAGATCACCAGGAGAGCAGACCAAGAGACGAAGACAGCGAGGGAGTATAGTTGCTAGGCGAAGCGACACTGGATACAGAATGAGAGGCCAGGGAGGCACGACAGGGGAAGATCTGGGAGGGAGGCTCTCGGCGAGGTTCAAGCTGTAGGTAGGCGGTAGCTATAGGCGGCGGGGACTTAGCTAGGAGAGCTCTGGGTGCGCGGCTTGGCACGCCCACCTCTCAGGTACAATTTGGACAGTAAAAGAACATATAATGCAGCTAATACACTACGCGTGGGATTGCGGTCCTACCCAACACCAGACGAGGTTCCGACCCGTTTCGTTGCGATAAGTGAGGTCGCCGGCAGTGAGAAGGCGCGCGGGCAATTGAAGGTAGTGCATGAGGAGTTAAGTGAGACGAGTGATAATGAGTTAAGTGCGTGCTAGAGTGGCTGGGAACGTGGTTAGCGACCACGAGGGCGCGAGGGGGCTGCCGGTGACCCCTTGGCCGTGGAGTGCGGGACCTGAAGCAGATGCGATGTGCCATCTGCGCAGGAAGGGTCCACACTCGCTGTATCATACGTATTCGGGTTTAGTAGGCGTGAGGACAGCGTCGGTAATGCCTAGAAGCCTAGCTCCAGCTCGTGTACACGCCTTCCCCTCTGAGTTGGATTTACCAGCGTAGTGCCATGTGCGACGACAACAGGTTTACAGTTATGTGCTTTCTCAAGAAGCAGGCCAAACTGAAATAATGATGCACAAAGCCTTTGAGTTGGCAATTGTGTCTTTGTGGGCAAGCCTTGAAAACAGGATGAGCACTTTTGGCCTAACATGTATTGTGCCTTTCAATACTTTTATCGTTTTCACTTAGCTGCATCCTCGATTTATAGGGTTTAGGGTCGTTTTATAAACCGAGGTTAATATAAAGTTCAAAGCGGTTTACTTAAGGCAGTTAATATCTCGGGCGATGACAAGTCAAATCAAGCTGCGAATCGATTTCCTGGGCAAATCAACATCGATTTCCAACATACCGGCTCCTTTTGCCCTTTTGAGAACGCAAATCAAGGCCAGTTATATAATTCCAGCTCCATTTGTTGCCACGTCATTTTTACGCCTGATTTTAATCTCCGGACAGGCTCGATCTAGGCAATAAAACGGAGCGATATTTCATCTGCAAAGCACAATAAGCGACGGGTTAAAAGAGTTAAAAGTTGAGCTGATATACGGCATGCGATGGATGTATATATCCAACTTTGTTTATTACTAGACGACTTCCATGAGATTACGGACAGATCATCTCGAGATGAGACTCAATAATGATATTACGAACCAATAAACTGATCATAATCTCTTTCTATGATATTCTATCACGAACATATTATCTGTTCGTAATCTCTACTGAAGCTCATCTCCAGACATCGGCTATTGGGGCGATTTTAACAGAGGTTCTCGCCACTCGCCACCCCTCTCATACAAAAGCCAAGTGACCGTTTTCGTGAACTCGACAAATTGTTGGCTCAAGCGTGCGTCGAGAGGTGGGTCCAGCTGAAACCACAGCGTTCGCGGTGGTCTCGACAGGTCTCACCAATCTAGAAGTCACTTTCGATGAACGCGTCAGCTCTAGCTGCGACGATATCGTGAGTTGCTCGGTTCTTGCTGCCGATCTCATGGAGCTCATGCTGTGTGCACCGGGGCTTCGAGGTGGCAATTGGCCCTTGTTTCCTCTGACACAACGCTGAAAACTTGTAGTCGTTGTCTTTAGGTGCACGGCGTGAACCTGCAGTCATGTGGTATTGATGGTCAGTCAACACAACTACATGTAGTGAAAGCGTCCTTCGTAAATCAATTCTTGCGTACCACTGCAGATTTTCGAGTGTGTCGAAGCGTGGCAGTCTCAGGTCTGACTGCGGAGAGAGTATCCCATAACTCGATTCCATCCAGCCCGAGCACTTGCTGGATGTAAACAAACGCCAAACTGTTGGCTTCGTCGAAATCGAGAGCTACCACGCTGGCGTACGGGATGTTATAGAGAATGGTCTCTCGTGGCAGCTGATGGTAGAACGAAGCGTCGTTCCCCCCAAATCAAGCCACTTGTCCACTACAATCGGCATCTGCTCGACAAACAGCAAGAGCGTGAGGTGCTACCTCATAATTATTATCAAGGGAGAAGACTTCACGCACCAATGTGTCTTTCCCACAAGACGAGACCCAGCACTTTCGTAAAATGTACGTCCTACACACTTTTGAGCTCCTATTCAACGCGTTCACCTGCTTCCGCACCCACAGCGCATTCCCCTAGAGAAACAACCGCATACATGTTAAGAGTTGTATCCCTTCCTCGTGCCCTCGGCCACCTTCAGGAGCGTACCGGGTCGATCACTTCGACAACTTCATCCACCGGCAAAGCACTGAGCAAAACTTTATCCAAGTCCCTCACATTCTCACGAAGACGCTGTCGCACAGTGGCCGTCTGCTCACTACGTGTGCTATTCAGCGTACTCAGCAAAGCCGTCAACGACATGAACAACAACAGCTGCAGCGGGACCTAGGCGGTGTGGAGCAACGCGTCTGCCAGCTTCACTATCAGATGCTGCTGCGTTGACATCAGTCTCACGACTTCGTGTACGTCCAGTCGGAACATTTTCTCTCTCATATTCAGCGCCAACTTGAGCCTTTTACTCAGCGCCGTACCCTCGTTAGTGGCTTCGTTCATGAGAGCTGCCAGATTTTGCAACGCAACGGTTTTCTGCTTGGTGTTTCGGATAAATCCTCGAGGCTCCGCGGTGAATTGCTCTCGTTTACGCTTCAGTCGAAGTCGCTCTTGCCTTTCGTACGCGGCGTACAAGGTGGTTGACATTTTTTTTTTTCGCGTGGAGAAAGCGAAAATGAGGGATCCCGATCCCCAAAGTTGAACTAAAAGTTGATTGAAGCCATGTTACCAAAAAAAGAAATAGTCGTAAATCTTCAACGTTATCTCTAAAGATACTACGCAAGACGACGCTGCTGGTACAGAACCTAAAGTTGCTGGGTCTTGCTCGTCACGACGTGGAGCTCAATGCAGTTGCATCCGATCGCCTCAACGAGAAATTGGAGTTCCGAATCTTACACTTCCTGCTGCTCAAGCTGGAGCCATCGGCTGCCGAGGTGGATGTAGTCGATGCATATCTCTGTACTGTAGTGCAAGCGCCTCTTGCTCAGTGATGTGTGGGGGTAAAAGGTGTAGGATTTGCACTGCTGTTGGCCGGTGGTGACGCCACAAGACAAACCCAAGTTCGAGCGAGTCGTCCAGGCATAAAAAAAATATTTTTGTGTCACTGGCTGATGTGTTTTCTATTTATTGCAGGCTCTGCTTAAAGGCAAGTGTTGCCTTATGCACTCTCTCAAAACTTCCGAGTGCGCTCTGGCCATGGGCCTTGGTGAGAGACCTTTATTAAAGTTGACGTTATTTTTTTTTGCTGTGTTGTCGACCAGCTGTGGCGACTTTCAACCGAGGCCATGAAGAAAACTCTAACGTGCTAGTTTCCATCGAATAAGTTTTGCCCGCCTCCTTCAGCTGACGGAGTTAATGCTAATCCCGCCGAGGTATTGAAGGCCTTCAAGGTGCATGTGAAAGTGCGGCTTTCATTTGCTGTTTCATCTAATCTCTGTATTTCGACAGGCACTCATCGCTATCAAGACACACCACTTCAAACAGCAGTATGTTGCTCAAAGCCTCGTCCAACAACAATGGTGTAGCTTCGCTGCTGAACTGTCAAACAACATCAAGGAGGTTGAAGCGCTGCAAAGCAAATTGACAAATCCCGGCCCTAGACGAGAACGCGCGGATTGTTGTCCAAGCAGCGCGAGGAGGTGAGAGCAGCCGAGGTGGCAGCTGTAGCGGAGGCGCTCATGACCATCAAGGAATATGTGAATAGTCCCGCTCATCAAAATAGTCAGGAGGTTCTTCGGACGCTAAAGGAGCACGCGGAACCAGAACTGAATGCCTCGACGCTGAGACCGCAAGATATCTACGACAGGTCCCCGTTGAAGCTTGAGGGCGTCATCACGAACGCCAACATGTTCGTTCAGGATATTCAGAAACATGCCGATAAGTGCCACTTGTCTAAAGTAGCTGTTAAGCGCGATGATGCATGGACCGAGTCCATTATTGGTCGAGGCAACCAACAACTTGTCAGTAGTGAAGGACGCTGAAGACTTAACACGTATCTAGAGACACTGACTTTTAATTATACCGGCACTTTGCAAAAATAACTGGCAATATGCCGGATTAAAGGTTTCGGATGTGCCGGATCTAACAGACCCTTCAGTGTCAGACGGCGCTATGAGCAAGCTCAAACCCAGCGTCTCCAGTAAACCCCCCTCGCGCAAGACACCGTACCAGCCTGCCCACTCGCTTCAATATGGTCTAGCAATCGCTATGAGAGATACAAGTGGCGTTGTCTGTTCCGTTCGCTGCCAATTCTGCCGGTACTTTGGGAGGGAGGAAGCAGCATCCGGAAAACGGAAGCGTACGCAAAACCCAAAGTTTTACAAGGCGCCCTTTCGACCCCAGAGCTATGCGGACCACAACACTACTGCTCATTGCGTGAAGTGAACTGCGTACCAAGCGCTGAGTGATGCAGACAAAGCAAGTTTTTTTACGGGTCAAACTTCGCAGACTAATCAGTTGGCATCGTGCTTCGAAGGATCGGCTTCAGTCTTGAGATTTCAAATTCCTGATGCCATTGTGAACGACCTGATCAGAAAAATCTTTTTCAATTTGGAAGACGAGGGCGTGTCAGTCGCGACGGCACTTCAAGCATTTGGGCAGGCTGAATGTGGCACGTACAACGTTGAGATTAAGAATCCCCTTCGATTTTCTCTCGCTATTCAGCATTTTGGTGCTGGATTGTCATTTCGGCAAACAGCTGCTGTCATACAGCAACACCACAAAGCTACAGACAATCCTAAGCTTTATGGAATGACGGACAATTTGGTGAGCACGTACGCAAGGTTTCTTGTGGCTTACTCTTTTCAGCGGATCAGCAAGCTCATGGCCGATCCAAACATGTGGGGGTTTGCATTCGCTTGTGATATCTCAACGCACACAGACCGTTCCTTCATGGATCAACGTATCCGACTTGCTGTCAATGGAGTGTTAGTTAACTTATACACTTGCTAGCCATTCCTGTGTTCAACCGCCATACTGCTGCTGTCCAATTCGATTTGATTGTGACAGTACTTGATGTTCTGTATGGCCAATGGAGGGACAAGTTGGTTGGTATTGCCTCTGACGGTGAGAATACTATGACTGGCCGACATGGCGGCATAGTTATCTTGCTGGAGGCAGAAGCCATGCATGCGGTACTTCGTGCCTGGTGTGCGGTCCATCAGATGGATCTCGTGATGGAGGCGGCCTTTACCATAGTTGGCGATGGGGATTTTGTTAAGAAGACGAAGGATTTAATCGTTCACCTCCCACGGCAGAAGAAGTTGATAATGGAAATGGGTGGTGCTGCAAAAAAATTGACGAATCGATGGCTCTACATGGGCAACTCTTTGCACTGGATTCTACAAAATCATTTGCGCCTTGCTGGGCATTTCCAACAAAATACTTCTGCGTTGCCGATATGGTGGGTCAATGCTGCAGTAGTTTACGGGGTCTCTGCCGTGGTCAACGAGACTTTCGTCAAAATCCAGGCCACAGACATTCTGCTTTCACAGCAAATGGCAGAGATTGAGCCATTAGTTGTTCGACTACGCAGTCTTGTATCCGTTCAACGTGTTATTGGTACTACTTTCGCGCACGGTGTGAATGACACAGTCTCGGACAAGTACTGGCTCAAGGAACAGCACCTCATCAGCTTTATTAAAGATCAGGGAACTTTCGTGAAGAACCACTTCAGTAATTTGCAGCTCGATGAAAAGCAATTGGCTCTCAAGCAGCTTGGAAAGTTCGTGGTCCATGTCATTGAAGGGATGGAGTCGATACAAGCTGAAAGAGATAGCAACAACGAAGCAGCCCAAAGTGTTGCACCGCCTGAGATGCCGTCGGAACTAGTTCTGATCCCTCCGCGAGCGTTTGGCGACGATATTTTGGGTCCTCGTCGCAATCACCAGTCTAAGTTTTGGAATCAAGCTCAAATTGAAGCAGTAGAGTTTGAGCATCGAGAGCTATGCCAAGCAAATATGCTGAGTGAGTCGGTCAAGACAGCAATTGACAAAGAAAACTACGAAGCAAGCTTCAATGACGGGTGGGACGCACTCCAGACGGCTGCAGAGCCACTTACATTTTCCCATCTCCGACAGTTTTGCTTGGCCTCGCAACTGTATTCGCCAACACGGCATCGGTCGAGTCGAATTGCTCTGTTCTCAAGTGGGAACTGAACGACCGTCGCACAGCATTGACTTCATTACCGCTGGAGGGAGTTTTCCAAGCTAAATAGTTCGCTCAACTAAACAAACTCTAGGTAAACTATAGTAGTGGTAGCTTTAAAACGGCACAGTGCCGGAAAAGAGATATTGAAGATGCCGGAATAAAGCTAACACATCAAGAATAAAAAGCGGGAGCACAATCTATTATCTAGGGGTTATTTGACGTGTAGTGCGTCCACTTTCGCAGCGAGGGCACGTTCATGGCGGTCAGTGAGCTGCATGATCCGTTCACTAGCGAGAGCTCGCTCGTTATCAAACAGTTTCTCCATTCGGACGCGCTCACGACGATCAGCACTAGCCTGACGCAGAAGATGTTCGCGCTGCTCCTCGGCGTGATGCTCTTCCTCTAAAACCTTGAGTAGCTCCTCGTTTTGCTGCCTCCGAAGTTCGTTGATGGCAGTAACACGCTTCTCGTCTTCTGCCTCGTCTTGGCCATGCTTTGCATCGTCAGCGCTGTAGGGTCCATCAGAGTCTACCGGACTGCAGTGCTCCCGGCTTGTGACAGGACGACGGGTAGAAATGGCTGCGGCACTACGCGGGCGCCGTGCTGCAGCACTAGTAGGTCTCCTGCTGGTCCGTGTCACTGCTCGATCTGTCGCTCTTCGATTGGATGTTGGGATACCATCCACCGCTGTAAGCGACTGGGTATGCAGCATCGTTACCGCCGAGGCTGTGCGCGGGCGCTCAACAACAATACTTGCAGCAAGGTGCTTGGGGAGCTCGAACCTTTTCGTGACCTTCATCTTGTAAAAACTTTCGAGGATTTCGTGCTTCTGGCGGCTGGCGGTTTGCTTGATCTGCTGGCGGCGACGAATCAGCTTTGCACGTTGCTGCTTCAGCTGCTGCGTCCGCTGGTTGTCATTCTCAATTCGAGAAAGCAGCAAGTTGGTGCGGTACTCGTCCTGCTTGTTCTTGCGCATGAGAGCGGTTTGAATCTCCTCCTCGCGCAGTTTTGCCTCCTGCAGTCGCGCACGCACGGACGCATGCTTGTGCTTCTGCATCATCTCAGCTACCATGGCTTTCTCTTCCGTCTTGCGTAGAATGGCAGACTGTTTCTGTTGGAGCTGGGCTTCCATGCGCTCATACGCGTGCTGTCGTTCATGTTCCAGGCGTCGTTCCTCCCGCTGCTGGGCGTCAAGCTGCTGCTGTCTCTCTCGCTCACGTTGCATTAGCCGCAATCGAGCCTGGCGTTCTTGTTCTCTCAACCGTTCACGGCGCTCTTCCTCGATCAATGCTAGTTGGGTCTGGACACTTTCGATCGTCTCCTTTTTACGCAGCGCTTGCAGCCGTACTTCTTCCTCTTTCGCCCGCCGCTCCTCTTCGAACGCTCGGCGGCGTTCTTCACTGTGCTGTTGCTTGCGGGCGGCTTCTTCGAGTTGAGCCTTCCGTTGAAGATCCCTTTCTTGCAGCACATTTGCGATTCGAGCCGTATTCCGTGCCTGTTTCTCGGCCAGTTCCCGAGCTTTCGCGTGCCTCTGACGCTCTCGCTCTTGTACCAACGCATCTTCGCGTTCTTGCATGTCCCTCAGCTTTCGTGTCGCTTCCCGTTCTTGCGTAAGCTGGTAGAGTTCGCTTTGCACCCGGGCTTCTTCCTGATGACGGATACGTTCCTTCTCACTAAGCTGGGCGTCACGTTGCCTGCGGGCATCTTCTTGCTTTGCACGTTGCTCACGTCGAATGTTCTCCGTCTGCTGATCCTGAGCCTGTTTTCGTGCCAATTCGAGCTCGAAACGATGCTCCTCCGCTTTTTCGAGTTCCTTTTTGCGCCGTTGTTCATCAGCTTCTCGTTGTCTGCGCGTGCGTTCTTTCGCAAAAAGATCGTCTCGTCTCTTTTGCTCACGCTCCTTCCTCTCACGCTCTTCGTGAAGCTCCGCCATCTTGAGTTCGAAGTTTAGCATCTGCTGCATTTCAAGAGCTTGGCGCTGCTGAATCCGCTCCAGTTCTCGTTTCTCACGTTCAATCACGGTGAACTCGTGCTGGGAAGTCGACCAACTGGTGGTTGTCGTTGCAAAACCTAGTCGAGCTGCTCCTACAGGTGATCGGCAGTAACTACGCGTCCTCAGCGACATACTGCCATGGATTCCTTCCAGCTGGGCCTCAATCAACTCGTGGCGCTGCGCACGCACGTTGCGAAGCTGTACCTGACGGTTCTTCTCGTACCTCGCAGCTCGTTTCGCGACGAATTCACGATCCTCCGATCGTTCACCTTTCGAAGAGCGGATAAAGTACTCGAGTGGTCGTTGGACGAGTTCATCTGGCTCCACTCCGAGCATCCGGCAGGCCTGATCAAGTGCTGTTAGTACATGTACAAATACCAATGAAAAAAAAAAAGACCATCGGACCACACGTACCTCAATGGAGCGAGGGCTGTTCAGGATGGGGTCGGCCATGTCATCAGTCTCATCAAAGTTGTCCAGAGTGACAGCCTCAACATCGACATTTCGTACTTTGCCTTCACTTGGACCACCACTCGCCAGTGTAAGTTCGCCATTGCTGCTGCCACGGCCTGGAGAGACCATCCCGGCGACCAAACTGGCGTGTCAATATTTTTTTCGCCTTCCGCTTCTCAAGGCAGACCTGAAAACGTGATGGAGATGCCTGGCTCGAGGAACGAAGCGCATCAAGTCCATTTCCGTCGCAACAACTCCGTATTTTTAGCGATCCCGCCTGACATGATGCATGGTTCACTTGAAGCCACAGCACCAACGACTCTTCCGAGTCTCGTGAAGCAAAACCAAAACGGTCGTCGTTGTTGGGCGCCGCATATTCAGCGATCACCAATAGAGTAAACGGTGGCTATGAGCTCTTCCTCCGTCGGGTCGTCGCGGTATGCGGATGTGAGTGGAGCCGAGGGCGAAGCACACGTCCCTGTGAGCAGCACCGACGAACTGGACCCGAGTCTTGGTACGTCCCGTTGCTTGTCTGCTCTACCATCTTCACAGTCAATTCAAATTGCTGACGTCGAGGTTGGTGCTTGCAGCTGGCGGCTTCCGAGTGATCTACGACCGAGAAACTCCATTTGAACTGCGAATTCAGGTAACGGTGACGCCCAAATACCCAAGTCGAACTTCGAGCAATGCTTGACATGTCGGTATTCGTGCTGGAACAGGATGCCGACAACACTCCACAGCAGATCGGAACCCTTGAGGCCATCAAGGTGAAGATCTTGATTCTGGTACGCTCGTGATCCGAACAAAGTCCGCGACACCATTCCACTTTCTCACGGTCTTTGAAATTCGGCACAGGGAAGTGACACAGATATTCACGTGGTTCGAGTGGAGCTTTCAACGGAGAGCGACCTATTCTTTTTGTACACCCACACGTGCGACTTGGAGAGCTTCCAGGCCATGCAGGAGCAGCAGAAACTCATGGTGGACTTCGCGGACTACGCCAATGTGCTGATCCGAATGCTCAACAACTGCATCAAAGAGCCCCACAACCACCTTGCAGTGTACCTCATGCAGGCCGATGGCCGAGCGCGGCTGGACTTCATCCAGAACATGGAGTACAAGTTCATTGAGCTCCTATCCGTAGACTTCATGCGCGCTTCGGAGGACACGATCCGTCAGCATATTACCTTCCGCTACACCTCCATGAAGACACGTCTTCAAGTGCTGCAGACACGGCTCCATGTACGTCTCCTTCGGGCTTCAAATACAAACGACCAGATTATAGCTAACACGTTGTTCATCTTCAAATGTCTGGCTGCAGGAGGTCAACAGCATCGTCAAGACCAAGAACCCATCGTTACTGTTGCAGGTAACACATAGCATAAAGTTCCTGTCTCTCCGTTGCCGATAGCTGACTTGTTCCGTTTGATCTGCTGTACTCGCAGCTGCAGAAGACTGTTCCATCGCCATCGTCGTCCCGGAACCGCTACCTCACGTATTGACAACTGCTCGGCAGCTTTCCTTCATCATAACGGCGCAATCAACTCTGCGTTCGCCATACCTTCCCTTTGACCTGTTTCGCGTATATTCAAAGCACTAGAATTGGGTGAGCCGCGTGTTTTACACGGAACTCCCTTGTCTAACGTGCTTGGCAGTTTGTACGGTGTCCTTACGCCACACGTCGCCGCTTCTTGGCGGACGACGACGGATCTTCCTCTCGCTTGACCTCAGTTTTCACCGACACTTCTGCGCCGTCTTTCGCGTTGCTCTGCCTTGAGCGGCCTCCACTACTCGCTCCGGGTGGGCTAGTCGGGCGTGAGCCGCGGCCACCGCCGGCTCCCGTATTGCAGTTGCTCTGGTTGTTGGCACCACCACCGTTCAAATGCTTGGCCTGTTCACGGCGGATCTTCTTCGTCTGGTATTCGTGCGACGGGGGGAGGTTTGTGATGGGAGGAAGCTTCTTTGGGTCGTCAGGGGCATAAGGACGAGCCTGGAAGTATTGCGCTTTGAGGCAATCCGCGGCTGTCAAGCGCTGCTCCGGGTCCAGCACGAGCAGCGCCTCGATCAACTCGAGGGCACCCTTTGGCAGTATCCTCTTTCGCGCTGTGGTTTCGCGCATCAAGTACTCGCGCAGGCGCTTCGGCTTGGGTTTCTCGGGGACGAATGTGCTACTATGCGTCAGAAACTTGTAGTCGGGCCACGACTCCGTAGTCGGCGTCCCGCAAATGTCGAAAATCTTTGTGATCTGCTCGAGCTCCGTCTTACCTTGGAAGATCGGGTGGCCGATATATAACTCGGCAAACACGCAACCAATGCTCCACATATCAATGCTGGCATCGTAGCTGGTGGCACCAAGAAGGAGCTCCGGCGGCCGGTACCACAGCGTGACCACCTTGTTCGTGAAGAGCTGGTCTCCACGCAAAGAGCGCGCAAGGCCGAAGTCTGCCACCTTGAGCATGTGGTCCTTCGTCATCAACAGGTTGGAGCACTTGATATCCCTGCAAAATATAGGTAATCTCAGTTAACCACCAGGAAATCCTACTACTTGCGACGCCAACCACATACCGATGGATAATGTCGATGGAATGCATGTACTTCATGACGTCGAGCAACTGCTTCATCAAGCACTTGATCTCAGTATCGTCAAAACTGTCACCACCAACCCAACACCACCAAAATCTTTAGCCTCAGAGCTCCAGAGCCTACAGTACTTCACCAATTGAATAGTCTAGGAACGCACGGATGCTGCCGGTCGATAAGACCCGTCAAGTCGTGCTCCAAGTACTCCAGCACCAAGTAGATCGACCCGTGGCAATAGTCCAGGGGCTCGTCCTTGTCCGTGAACTCGGCTGCAAGCCACATGCACCGAAACACCAGTGAGTATCCCTCTCCTAAGCCAGCTGAAGGCACCACCACGTAGCTCACCGTCGTCGTCGTCGTTCTCGGACGACACCACCACTTCCTTCATGTCCACGATGTTGGGGTGGTTCAGACACTTGAGCACTTTGATCTCTCGAATCGTCGTCACCGGCAGCTGCGCACCACCAAGAAAGCAGAGCCACCACCTGTCAGTCCTTGGGAGCAGCTCTACAGCTCATGGAAACGGCTGTTAACCCACGCCCTGCACTTCATTGAGACTGCGGATCTTCTTGATGGCCACCACCTCCCCCGTCACCTTGTCCTTGGCCATGTACACTTGGCTACAGGCACACAACAGACACTAGTCAGCGGAGTCTGCTCATTCGTTGGCTGCAGGGAGCTGCAGAGCGTAATACAAGTACGGAAACGCACCCGTAGGTGCCCGCGCCGATGCACTCCAGCTTCTCGTAGGCGTCCATGCCCCGTGTGCCCCAGTGATGCTTGGGCAAGTGGAGACTCATGGCGCACCCGACCGCTTCCGCTGCTGCGGGTCCGATCGCAAAGTGCCGCCTTGTCTGATTGGGAGAAAGTCGCGGGTTCACCGTATGAGCTCCGCTAAGTGCGACTACCACATGGCCGCACAGAGCCCCAGCTCGTTAGGGAAGAGCAGTCGGTCACAATGGGCCTCTGGCGGAAGGCGCTGACGTCCATGAACGCGACGATCCTGAGCTCCAAGCAGTGTACGACGAGTGCATCGGGTCCTGCGTTGTCTATTGTGTACCGTTGCTGACTGTGGCGGCGTATTGTGCTCTGTGTGCTGTGTGATGGACAGCACTCGGACTCCAGCTCAAGCTGCAGCCGGAGAAGTACATTTTCCTGTTCAATGCCAAGGAATCCGTGGCCAACTGGACGGCGTCCAGTGACAGATCGATCGGAGGTATGGTGTGCCAGTCTGCTATTCGCTGGATCGCTTCTGGTGGTGCAGATACTTAACAAGTTGTGGTGGCACTGTTGGCAGGGCTGTCGGAGTGCAAGTGGGGCTTCTACAAGGGCGGAGAAGGTAAGGAGTCGACGGGGGGGGAGGAAGAGACCTCGAAGAGGCTTATTCACCACGTGAAGAACCAAGATAACGTCGCTTCCGGTACACTTACAAGCTGGATAGCGATGCTGCTTGTGTGTGGGTCTCTTTCTAACTGGAATATTTCGGGGGTAGCGGTGTTTGCTGGCCAGTTGAGCATGGATTGCCAGCCGACGGAAGTGGGCGTGGTTCGAAGTGGCTACTGCGCAGTCCGGGCGTCTGTGCCCCCCGAGCTGCTTCTCCACGGATACGAAGGAGTCGCCATGCGAATTATGACGGATGGCCGCGAGTACCGCATGAACGTGCAAATGGAGAGCTGGAACCCGTTCAACTTGTACATGGGCTTCATTCGGACGCCGCCCAACGAGTGGGTCGATATTACTGTGCGTGCTTGCTTGCTTGCGTTTACGTCGCCGGTTTAGTGTGTGTTCCTTCTGAACGTTGACGTGCATTCTACTGCAGCTTCCATTCCGCGACTTCTTGCTGACGGCCAAGGGCTTCGTGAAGCTTGACGATGAGACGGAACTAGATCCCTCCAAGCTCAAAAGCGTACGCTTTGTCCCACCCCAAACGCTGCTAGTATCAGCTGCACCACTAATGAGCGTCATGCTGTAGGTCGGGTTTGCTATCGCTGACCAGAAGGAAGGCGACTTCGAGCTGCGTATCCAGTGGATTAAGGCAGTAGCACAGTTAGGGCCGTCGGACAAGGACGATTACAACGATGACGACGACGATGGCCGGTACGTTAGCTTTGCTGCCTACATCTGAGTGGCAAACCAACTAATTGTCTGCTCGACACCAGCTACGATACCTCCAAGAACAGCACGGATTACTTCCGGAAGCCTGCAGATTTAGTCATTTAAAGCGCGGCTTGCATCTGTGAAATCTCTGCATCCTTTCACGAGATGTTGCATGGAAATAATGAACCTAGTTTTCGGCAACCTCAGCTCAACGCGCAGCCTCCCACGAGGCCAAAAAAGAACGGCCATGCTTGTGTATATCTATCTATCACGGAGCTCTCTGCTCCGCACCTTGGCTCCTCTTAGACCTCGTCCTCGTTCAGCAGCATGTTGGGGATGCCGTCGAGGATGGGGAAGGCGCGGCCGGACTCGGGGCACACGAGCTTGCCCTGCTTCACGTGCACTTCCAACAGCGCGTGGTGGATCTTGCGCAGCGTCTCGTCGTCCATGGCACCGTCCTCGGCGCTGGGCAGCGTCTCCGGCAGGCCGTTCGCGAGCTTGAGCGACCTGGCGCCGGCCAGGAACGCGCTCCAGTCCAGCTTGGTCAGCATCTTGCGCACGAAGGCGGCCTGGAAGTCGCAGGCCACGACCTTCACCTCCTCAGCCTCGATGACCAGCGGGTAGCCGTTCTCCACGCCCTTCTTGTTGCACATGAGCAGGTTGTGCGTGATGAGACGCATGGCGATGCAGGCAGCGAGGACAACGTACGGGAGACTTGGTGCTGGGCAGTTTGCATGTCGAAGCGAGTGGAAGCGGCGTTTAACCGAATATAAGGTATTACAATATTCGTTTAGGTGCTGATGCCTAATGTAGACTCGTACGCCTAGGATAGGATGTCTGTACTTTGTAGCCATTCCCGAACCAATTTGAAGTTGCATGGCGAGCTGCATGGCGAGCTGCTGACAGGACGGATGGTACGTCAAGAACACTGTCGCTGTATTTGGCTTCTGCTAGCCCCCTGTCAATCAAAACTACCTAGAAGTATGTTATATGATAAAAATATACTACGTCGCTGCAGTGCGTTGGCGCGTGGTACTCGGGTGGGCGTAACGATGGAGTTTCTCGTCAAGCACGACGACGTCGTCGTCGCCTGCTCGTAGTTTTCAGCAAGTTCGGAACGCGCATGATACAAACAATTTACATAAGGGATATCCACACGCGACGTTCGGTCTTCAGGCTGCCCAGTTGATGGGCGCGCCTAACTGCACTCGCCGATCGGGTCGTCGCTCTGTCCATCGATCACTGCAGCAGGAATTGGACACGCTCTAAGACGACTCACTTGTTGTGCTCCCACATGGAGAAGAAGACGAGCAACAAGACGATGGAGATCATGCCGCCAAACATTGCAAAGATGATGCGGCGTTGATTCCTGCGATTGAGCTCGTCAACTGTTTCGTTATAATACGGGCCCTGGCCGATCTCAAGATCCGGGCGAACTCGGTACAGCTCCGCTTTCTCCTCGATCGTCAGGCGACTGCAGGGCAGACAAAGCATCGGAAGATAGCAAGAAACAAGCACAATAATCAGACACGCTCCGCGCTGTCACCAACCTCGCAGGCCACAGATCCATCAACCTACCGCGGCTCTCGTCCGATGGACGACGCGCTCGAGTGAATGCTCTGCGCCGCCTGCTGGTGCGCGTGGTCTAGTACGAACTCCACGGAGGCGCTTTTCCGCAGTCCGTTGCCGCTTGCCGACTTGCTGGCGCTCATGCGCAAGATGGAATGCCGACGCTGCATCGAACCATAACCCTGAGGCAGCTCCGCCCCGCCGTGCACGTCGTTCTTTAAGGTTTGCGGACTGCCAGCCAGTAGCGCCGTCGTGACGCCGTCGCGAACGCGTGGGCCAGGCTCCGAGCACACCGCCGCGTACAACGTCGTGGACGTCATCATAGCGGACTCGGTGATGACGCTGACGGCGTCCGGATCTGTGGGCATCCACGGGTATACGAGCTCGGCATTGGCGGGGTGCTGCATGGCCGTGTCGGCAAGCACGACCAGTTGAAGTGGCGGCGGCTTGACAATCAGGGCGCTGATCTCTCCGCTGGCGAGGCTGTTCCTGCGTGCGTCCTCCTCTTCTGGCTCCTCGTCGTCGGGGCGGAGATCACACACTGGGGGCGCCGCCTGCGGGTCTGCCATCGCCTCGGGGATCTCGCGACTGAGGGGGCGAAGCGACTGGAATGGAATCCGCGACAAGAAACGTCGTACTCGGCCTGCTGATGTGCGCCACACCGCCGAGCAGGTTCTTTGCACCGCGGTGCCTTGCCCTTCAGGCCTTGCCCTTCAAGGGTGACCTCCTGCCCTTGGTGGTTCTTGCAGACGGCATTGGCGAGCTGCATCGTGCACTGCAAGCGATTACAATAGCTTGCGCCGTCGATGGAGCGATGATTGCTCTTGTTTTGCGTTATCGTCGATTCAATGATGGCGTCCTGGCTCGCTGCTTCTGGGTCAGAAGACTCCATGTAGCAAGCACGATGCGCTTGACATGTGAGAACGTCCACAAACCTACTTGAAGTATTAAGGAAGAAGCGTGCAAATACATGTACGGTAATGTTAGGGGTGCGGGCTTGGTTTGCGTCCATATTTTGGAAGTCTCCGGTTGTGAGCGTATCAGCTAAAGAATTCCATTCGGGTCCAAGGTACAACTGAAACGCTGGGGTGAGATGTTTCTCTGCGTGCCACAGCGACCGACTTGGCGATGGAAGCAGTGCGTGTCGCGGCGGCAGTCCAGTGTTGAAAAAATAAAACACAAAAGGCGCTCAAAAGATGGGAAACCTATCTAAAAATTACGTTTGTGAAACCGGTATTGTACCGATTCGTTCCGGCTGCCTCTCGAATTTGGCTGGCGGTCGCGTTGTCCATCAGCAGCGACTCAAACGGCAACTACTGTAGCATGGAGCAGTTCGACGGCGACGCGCCGCGCAACCACGTGGAGGCGGAGGCCCGCGAGGAGAAGAAGAACCACCGCAAGGACAAGCCGTGGGACAGTGAGGACATTGACCACTGGAAGATCGACCCATGGCAGGACGAGGTGGAGGACGAGAAGCACGCCGGCAAGAAGCTCTCGATGCCCGGCCTGCTGGAGGAGAGCTCGTTCGCCACGCTCTTCCCCAAGTACCGCGAGAAGTACCTGCGCGAGGTGTGGCCCATCGTCACCAAGGCGCTGGACGGGCACAAGATCTCGTGCGAGCTCAACCTGGTGGAGGGCAGCATGACGGTGCGCACCACGCGCAAGACCACGGACCCGTACATCGTGCTCAAGGCGCGCGACCTCATCAAGTTGCTGGCGCGCAGCATCCCCGTGAACCAGGCAGCCAAGATCCTCGAGGACGACGTGCAGTGCGACATCATCAAGATCGGCAGCCTGGTGCGCAACAAGGAGCGCTTCGTGAAGCGCCGCCAGCGCCTCGTGGGCCCCGACGGAGCCACGCTCAAGGCCATCGAGCTGCTCACCAACTGCTACGTGCTCGTGCAGGGCAACACGGTGTCGGCTATGGGCACCTACCACGGTCTGCGCAGCGTGCGCAAGATCGTGGAGGACTGCTTCGCCAACGTGCACCCGATCTACAACGTGAAACGTCTCATGATCAAGCGTGAGCTGGCCAAGGACCCCAAGCTCAAAGACGAGAACTGGGAGCGCTTCCTGCCCACGTTCAAGAAGCAGAACGTGCAGACCAAGAAGCCGAAGAAGGTGCGCGAGAAGAAGGACTACACGCCGTTCCCGCCGGCGCCCACGGCCAGCAAGGTGGACAAGGAGATCGAGAGCGGTGAGTACTTCATGAAGGAACACGAGCGCAAGGCCATGAAGAAGGCCGAAAAGCACGAGGAGAAGGTGCAGGTGCTGCAGAAGCGCAAGGCCGACAAGATGGCCGAGTACGTTGCGCCCAGCGAGAAGGAGACCAGCAAGAAGCGCAAGAAACAGAAGGCCGAGGCCCAGGAGGAGAACAAGCGCGCCTCTTCCGTCCAGGCCCTCAAGCAGAAGTTCCTCAATCAGAAGGTGGGTGATCGTTGCGCTATCTGTGTGCATGGCGATGGCTTTTTACTAATTGTTGTATATTGTTTTTTTGTTTTTTGCGTTACAGAATACGAAGACGGCATCAGACTCGAAGGCTGCAGCTTCCGTGAACGACTATTTGGCCGTTCCGTCCAAGAAGAAATCGAAGAAGGCCGACGCGTAACTAGACTCAATCCACCCATGCCATTTTTCATCAAGCACTTACAGTCTCATTGCCGTTCCATCATTTTATCGCTGCTTACCAGCAAGTTGACTTTCTGTAGTATGTACGCCCTTTCATGGGCAAGGTCCATGAAAGGGCGTGGATACTACGGATATTCCAGTCAAGCAAGCAGAGGATCCGCGCTACCTCGCAAATCAAAAGCGAGCTCGATGTCTGGGCATCAAATTCGTAGCAGTGTGCTCACTCTGGGGCGCTCGTCCTCGTCCTCCTCGCGTGCCTCCGACGCCATCGACAGCCCCCGAGGCGCTCTCAAACCAGAAACTCAACGGTCGCCGCTGCTGGGGCCCTCCGCCAAGTTTGACACGCAAGTGGCAGTTCTACCGATACATTTCCAGGCCATGACTCGGATAACAGCAAGTGCGGCAATGGAGAGCAGGCCGCGGCTGGAACTTAAGCGGAGAACCGACAGCACAGGAAACGGCAGCACAGAGGAAACAGGAGAATCTATCTCTGGTAGTGGTTCGGGTGATCTGCAATCAAGTGCTCGGAAATCGTGCACCAAACCCGATCAGAGACGATCGAAGGCACGCGGTGAGAGTGGGGAATTGATGCTGAGTGAGCAGCCTGTTGGGCTGCTTGTGGCACTCTTTCATGACGGCTTTGTCTGTCGCCACATCAACAAGGAAAACGAGGGAGTCGAGGGCTTCGCGCAGCCCTACGATGCCGAGTCCAGGTGCGTCCACTTGCTGGTCGAAGGTGCTAGAGAGCTTCGGCCTAAAACGGTATCCACCTTTTTGGTGCTGCAGTTATTTTCTCGCCTGCATTGATAACGGACGCGTCCCTGAAGGGCTCCCCGATATGGTTGGCAAGCGTCATTTCGGATCCCCGCGATCTATTGACCCTATGCATTTTTGTTTTTCTTGCGAGGGCGATAACATGTTTGCTTCCTTGTTGTACGCCGTAGATTGCATGCGCTCACTACAACGGGAGTGTCCTGGCTGAAATCCGTGACTACAGGGAGCTGCGAACGGCTTTGTGCCCAGTCTCGTCAGCATTTTTGCCTGCTGCATCCGCACTGCTCCTTGCAGACTCCGAACTTGAGGCTGGCTGTCGTGTTTGGCAGACGTTGCTTCTGCCGGGCAAAAGCCCATTACCGAGTCATGCACAAGAGTCGCCTCTTTTCGAGCCACCGTCGATATTTGACCACTTCCCGGATGTCACTCCCAGCGAGTTGGAGACGCTAGCCATGGACGCAAAGCGACAACTGCTACACGAAGAAGACGTGTTGCTTTCATCTTCATCCACAGAATCGTCCTCTCCGCGAGATGCAGAACCGTATCAGACTGGTCACACCGACGGAGATGAGGACGTTTCCGGATCGACAACGACACCAACTACACGGCTGCGCTTGCACTGTGGGCTGGAGACATCTCCACCCGCTTCTGTGCTGTCTCCAATTGAACGAAAGAGCGCACGGTCGAGTTTGAACAGTCAAGAAGATAATTCAACCAAGCGATGCAAGCGACAAATCCAAACCAAAGTGAAAGGGTCCTGCCAGCGTGATAAAGATCGAAATCCCGACCAGGAAGATATCAACCTGAAGGCTGAAAGCGCAGCAACCTCCGCCTGGCCTGATTCTAGTGCTAATTACGATCACGACATGGAAATGTGCGAGTCTCCGGGGTATCCTCGTTCTGAAAGCCGCAGCTACAGTGAACTTTTGGGCGAAGACAATGCACAAATCACACCACTACCCGCAACACAGCTTTTCTTATCGAAGCTGAAAGGAAAACGGCGGCGGCCAGATAATGAATTGTTGTACGGTAAACCCGCGTGGGTGACCATTGCCCACGCAGGACGGTTTTTCCGTGCAGCTACGCGTTTGGAACGTGAACACTCCCGCTTTCTTCATGTAAGAGCGCTGTGATTTCCGCTGCGTTTGCACAATAGCTGTATCTCACTTCGATTATTATTGTTTCTCTTGTTTTGCAAAGGCGAATGCACGGAAGCTGATGCAAGCAGAGAAGACCTCACCTGCAGAAACTGAAGTAGGCTTCCGTTCTTTCGAGCAAAGTGGCGTTGCCATAGCAATGGGGCTAACTGACATTTGATCCTACACGAACAGCATGTATCCGGCAGTATGCGCTACCTCGCGCGGCAGCTCGGTGATCTGACACGTCCAAGCGACGTTATCGCAGTAGCATGCGCCAGAGAACTGACAGCGGCAGAAGATGACGGGCAGGAGCTGCATGAGCCAGATTGGATGGGTCCTGAGGAGCGCAATCGATCGCCGACATCTCAATCAGCAGATGCCTCGACCGCGCTGGTCTCTCCGGATAACGAACCAAGTTTGCGCCTCCAGCGTATACACAAAGACGAAGATAGTCTCCTGGGGCACTCCTTCGAGCTCTCGACCGACAGTGCCAGCTTGATCACGGATTACCAGCCCACCGCAGCAGCGCCGCACTTCAACGCCTTCGACGACGACGGCAACCTCCAACTCCAATCTGCTTAGCTATCCTTCTGACATACTACACAGAATGTACACACACACACAGAGATTATCGCATCAACAAGGCAACGAGTACATTTCGCCAGTTCGTCTTCAAGTTGAAGACTCCAGCTCTCTACTACTTCTTGCTGGCCACAATGTGGTCCTAGAGCCCGTCGCAGGCGTCCTCCAGCAGATCCAGCACATGGTCGAAGCCACCTTCGTACCATGGGTCCGGGACACGCGTAGCGTTCGTGTATGTCTTGCAGTAGTCGGTCATCATGGAAATCTTGCTCTTGGCGAGATCGCGGCACGGGGCGCCGCCCCAGGCGTCCGCGGCCTCCAGCACTGCCGCCTTGTTCTTCTCCTCCATGCAAATGATGTACTCGAACTCGTCCAAGTCCTGTTTGGTCAGCGGCCGCGAGCGCGACGTCATCACGTAGCAGCGCTTCTTGGCCTCTTTGGTCATGCGCGAGTCCGCCGCGTCGCCCTCGTGGTACGACCAGCCGCCGGCGCCGTACCAGTTAGGGTTGCCGCCGCCAGTGCCGCATGAGTCGACGCGGAACGAGGCCGCCTTGGCGCCCGCCTTCTCGGCCACGATGCCCTTGAGCACGGCCTCGCCCGCCGGACTGCGGCAGATATTACCCAGACACACGAACAGCACGCTCGCCATAGTGAACTGCAGTGTATTGCAGGAAGTGCGTCATGTCGGATACTTTGTGTGTCCCACATCGGATTGGTGTGTGCCACACACACCGCTAACCCCAAGTAACGGATCGTGGGCAGAAGGTCGGGGCAACAACTATGGGCAAGAAGAAGCGGCGCGATGACGGCGGCGCCGGCGGCGAGGCGCCGCCGCGACGCATCTTCTGCTACTACTGCGACCGCAACTTCGACGACGAGAAGGTGCTGATCCTGCACCAGAAGGCGCGCCACTTCAAGTGCCCCACGTGCCACAAGAAGCTCAGCACCATCAGCGGCATGATCATCCACACCCAGCAGGTGCACAAGGAGGCGCTCAAGAGCATCCCGAACGCCAAGCCGGGCAAGGAAAGCGTCGAGGTCGAGATCTACGGCATGGAAGGCGTGCCAGGTGAGGCTCCCACCGTCTTTTGACACAGTGCAAAGCACCTGAAAGCCATTAGAGGGACTGGTAATTATTTATTTATTGTTATTATTTAGGTCCGGAAGGAGTTATTACCAAGAAGCCGAGGCTGGACGCACCAGGCCCACCTATGATGGGCGGCTATACCGGTCGAGGTGCGCTGCCGCCATCATTTATTGGCGGTCGGCCGCCTCCTCCGATGCAGTTTCCGGGCGGAATGGCGCCTCCGGGTGTCGGTATGCCGATGCGGCCTCCGCCTCCGGGCATGGGAGCTGTCCCGCCGCCTCCGCCGAGGGGTTTTCCGGCGGGTGTCATGCCGCCTCCTCGTATGGCGGTTCCACAGAGCTACCCGCCGTACGCTGGTATGCCGCAGCAGTGGGCAAGAGGGCCACCGCCGCCTGGCACGGTAGTGCCTCCTCCGCACGTTGCTCTTGGATATTCGTCATTAAGGGTAGGCGCTGCAAGACCTCGTCAGGGTGCGACAGTCAGCAATACGAACGTGTTCGATGGCGCAGCACAGAAAGCAGTCAATAACGATCTGGGACTTGTGTATGCCGACGAAAACATATCCATGGTACGTGTCGATAATGTGCAATGTGCGTGGTGTGGCCACTGAGCTAACGGGGTGTTACCTTCTTTAATTTTGCAGGAGGAAAAACGTGCTCTCCGGCCGAAGTACGCCTATAAGCCTCTGGGGGCGACTGCTACCGCTGGTGGAAGCGGGGTGGCGTGAGGTGCGTGGCATTTCCGGAATGAAAAGAGTTCAGCCACCCGCGATGGGATTGGATTCATGTACAATTCACCTCTCAAACAAACCTTTTGTGGTTTGCCTTGAGATTGCGGTGGTCAATGGAAGGATGGTAAGGCCTGCTTTCATTTTGGATGGCACATGATCAAGGACTTAAAGAAACATTGATTTTCTCACTCACTTACTCACTAGTTGTTGATGGTTGGCTCCGGCTGCTGTTGCGCCACTCAAAGCGTGGATGCGGCGCTATGTGAGTTTTGCGTTGCCAGTATTGCGTAGCTCTCCCCTTTGTGGTTCTTATTTGTTGTTTTGATCTGTCCTCGCACGACAGACGATCGAATCGTGAAAGCAATCGGATGGACTTGGGTATTCCTTACAAGTCTGGATAGCCGCCGTATTTGGAGCAGTAACTCTTGAAGGAGGCCGACACGGGGCTGGGAACCTGCTCCAGACCAGTCTCCTGCTCATTGTCATCAGCACCAGCGTTGTTGCCGACTTGTATGTGGTCAGGCTCCACGTTAGCCTGGCTCCAGTTCATCGTCGGGCCAGGCACGTTGATCTCCATCCGGGTTGGCCTAGGACTCCTGCACACGCTGCCTGTGCTGCTAGTGAACGAAGACGCCGATTGAGCTGCTGGGTTCTCGCCGTTGTTGTCCGAGGTAGCCGCAGTCGCAGGGAGTGCGCCACCCATAGATTGGAAAGCTGCGAGATTAAAGGTTCGTCTCGAGCTGTATTCGCTTTCGTCCCCAGAAGTGCTACCGATGCTTCCAACGGATCTGCTGTGGTCCCTCCAGCGGCTGAGTAGAGAATTGTTGCGGCCGATGGAGCCGCTGTTACCAGGGTAATAGCGTGATGTGCTCCGTCGCGCATTGGCTGGCGAGTCGTAAACGCGGAGAAACACGTTGGTTGGGGAAGCCACGGAGTCTCGCTGGTCAGGAATCGGGTCTGGCAAGTCTGCCGGTGTAGCTGGACCAAGCGGTGGTGTCGCGGGAGGTACTTGGTAGCCACCTCCTTCCGTGTAGTGACTTCTAAGGAATGAACGACGCATGATTCTCATGTGCGTCTTCACATCCTCCTGAGTCACGTTGCGATGCTTCCCCCCCTCTCCTCCATTGGTGGCGTTGAGATCAACGAAAATACCCGTGAGGCTCATCACGAGCACAAGACTTGGCATCGTGAGTGGTGTGATCACAAAGAGTGACAACGCGGGGAAAATCACCATGAGAGCAAAAAGTTCCGATCCGCCGCCAGTTGACACCGACGAGTCCGACATACTGCTAATCTCCACCAGCGAAAGCCACACCAAGTAGAAAGCTTGCCCAATCGTGGCAAATTGAAAGAGTCGCAGAAGCAGCTTTGGACTGTTGAACCAGAATCGGTCGTCATGGTGGTGTAGCTGTCGGTGGCAAAGTGCCGACATCTGCATACGGATCATAGCGCGAACAGCGAGTGCCGCAGCCTTGAACTTCATCGGAGGCTTTTTGGGTCGAGAGTGTCCGTCATCAGCGGAGTCTTCCTCGGTCGAGTCCTCGACAGATACTGGTGCTGAGTCTGACGCGGAGGCATTGTGGTGCCAGCGCTTGAGCCCCCGGTTGCGGTTTCCCGAGGTCTTGAGCACCTTGTCAAGCCGCGCCTGGATGTCCCTCGTGGTGATAACGCGGAGGCGGTCGTCCACGATTCCGCGTAGAATCTTGAGCACCTTGAAGAAGATAACGACGTTCACGAGTAACAGCAAGCCACCCACACCAATGAAGATCCAGTGATCTTGCTTGGGGAAGATAGACGGCAGCAGACAGATGACCAGCAGGATGATGAAAGCGCTTGGGTGGATGTTGGTCATGTGGTATAGCAAGTTGCGCATGCAGAGCACATGGTACTTGGCGTAAGTCATACGATTCTCGTCGTCTTCGCGGTCGGCACCTTCCTCTCCTTGAGCACCGCCACGTTCTTGAGCAGCCCACGAACGTGCTTGAGGTTTTGGCCGGACGCCAAAGAGCCGCTCCATCTCGACAGGGTTCTTGTAGATGTAGCCGCTTCTGTTCTGGCAAATGTTGTACGCGAGGATTTCAAAGCTCTTCCAGAGGTTCCATTGCTTGCGGATGTTGAAGTGGAAGCCCCAGCCTTCACGTTGGTACCGCTGAAGCAGCAGGCTGTACGCACGCGAACCCAGGACAAAGTCCATGCCGGACAACGCCCTCGTTCTCATCGCCATCGTGCGATACACGCCGTCCCCGTCCGAGCGTTGGCGAGCTCGCATGGCAACGTAGTAGTCGTCGGACGGGGTATCGAGCGTACGTTCGCCTTCCTCAATGAAGCTGCTGCCGGTGCTGTGCCGGTTGATATCACGGGCCAAAGACGACGCGTCTCGGATGAAAGAGTGGGGCATGCGGCGTCCGCTGCCAGCACAGTCGTCACGGTCACTAGTGCTTGGGTATCGAGCATCGTAGGTGTTGTCGTGGATGTCACTGCGGCTCTCTCGACGCTGGTCGGGGTGGTTCTTGATCCCCCAAACGAGTTTGGGCACGACTGTACCGACGAAGAGCAGAAGCAGCACGATGATGATGAAGTAGATCATGGTCAGGAACACGATGTAGTGGAAGAACTCGTAGAAGTGGAGCTGCTCTGAGGCCGTGAGATTGTTGAGCGCGAGCGACTTCATGGCTCCGCTCGTGTTGAGCGTGAAGATGACCATGGACAGGAAGCCCATGATCATGACCTCCTCGAAGATGCGGTTCACGATCTTACGAAGCTGCGGACACTTGATGGCGGCGCGAACGTAATGGATAAGGCGGTCCACGCCGATGGACACCGCGACGATCACCGCGAGCAGGAACACGGCCGTGCGAAGGTTCTCGTGCAGACACTGCGTGTTGCCCACGCCCAGGAACGACGCCGAGTTGTGGCAGTAGCGGCTGCCTTGCTCGTCTCCGCCTCCCGCGAGCAGTCGCTTCACGTCGTCTTCCGCGTCGAAAGGTTCGTCCAGTCCTCGAAGCAGCGGAGAAGCGGCCGCAACGACCATCACGGACGTCTGGGGGCCCTTGAGCTCGTCCAGTGTCAAGAGCAGCGCCGCAAGCAACACGGAAGACTTGACGGGGACGCGCGTGCCCATGGGGCGAGCCCGTCGCCGCCGCGTTCTCGGCACGTCAAGGTTCATTATCAGGTGGCGGCTCTGTGTTCGACGTCAGTGCGTGCGCAACGAGGCGAAAGCGAAAGTGGAGACTGTGTTTAGGACATTCGCGAAGCAGAAACCAGAGTGAATGTCAAACGATCAGCGTGGAAGCTCGTTGGTTACAGCGGTGGTGCGTTCGGACAACGGCCCAACCAACGCCTTCTGCCCCATTTTGGCAGCGACGCCTACCCTCACAGACAAACATTATTTGGCGATTGTCTGGTGGCAGAATCCAGACGCTCGAGATATTTAGTTGAGCGCTGGCAATCGGACAACCACTGCTCGCATTGCATCCGAGATGGGGAGAAGGCGCCGCTCTTAATGTAAGCGCGGCGGCTGGCAATGTGCTCACCATGCAGATGACAGGCTCGTTTGGCGGGCACGCAATGGGCTGTGCTCGAGATTCAAAGTGGGGAGGCGACGAAGTCCAGCGTCACTGCCTTCCCCGTTTCACAAAGAGGCAAGTGGTGGCGCCATTACTTTCCTTGCAGACGCTCGCGTAAGATCCAATCTGAAGCTGAAGCGGAAGGGCGGAATGCAGAGCTCTGTCCTCCAACTTGTCCTCCAACTTGTTGATGACGTCGGACGTTTCTGCGCGCCGTCATGCATGTAGCCATTCTTGCTCCCGCCACAACCTGTCAAAGGCGGTTGTGTTGTGACAAAGAGTGTGACTACGACCGGTAGATGGTGGCAACAACATGGATCACTTCCTGCCGGACGTCGTCAATGCGTGCATGGCCGCGGCCGGCGTCCTCGTTTCAGCCAATGCTCCAGTGCCACCGCATAGAGAGTACTAAGCTTAAGACCCCTACTGACGGCGGCGCAATCGGTTCCTGGCAGCGCAATCGCCTGCGTGACGCAGGCACCTGGCAGGTCTTCACTACCCAACTTGCACCCAAGACAACTGACCAAGCACCAAGATGACGACTGCTGCTGTGGACGAGCGCGTGCTGGCTGCGTCTCGAGCGCACATTGAGTCGCTGGGCGACGCGGCCGAGGACGCCTTCTACACCATCGACCTGCAGCACGTCGCGGACCAGTACCGGCGCATGGTGACGCAGCTCCCGCGCGTGCGGCCCTTCTACACCGTCAAGTGTCACCCGGACACGCGCGTCTTGTCGCTGCTGGCTGAACTCGGCGCTGGCGTGGACTGCGCCAGTCAGTCGGAGGTGGCGCTCTCCTTAAGCCACGGAGTGCCGCCGGAACGCATCATTTTCGCCAACACGATGAAGCAGCGCTCGCACTTGCGCTTCGCCCGCGAGCACCACGTGCCCCTCACGGTGTTCGACTCGACCGACGAGCTCGTCAAGATCCAGCGCGAGTTCCCGGAGGCTAAACTGCTGCTGCGCCTGCAAGTGGACGACTCCAAGGCTCGCCACCAGTTCGGCTCCAAATTTGGCGCGCGCATGGCGGACGTGCCGGCGCTGCTGGAGACCGCCAAGCGCCTGGAGCTCAACGTTGTCGGCGTGTGCTTCCACGTCGGCGTTGGCGTTCTAGAAGCCAGCGCGTTCGTCGACGCGATTGTGCGCGCCAAGCAGGCGTTTGCGATGGGCCTCGATGCGGGATATGAGTTTGCGCTGCTGAATCTTGGGGGTGGCTTTGCCGGTGACGACCTCGGTCCTGTCCGGTTCGAAGCTGCGGCTCAGGTGATCAACGCTGTGCTGGACGAGCTCTTCTCTGAACACAACGGAGTGGACATCATCTCCGAACCGGGGCGGTACTTTGTGTCGGCGTGCGCCACCCTCACTGTCCATGTGATCGGACGGAAGGTGGACCCGGAGCTCACGGAGCGCTCAACGGACGAGCCCAACTCGGAGCTGCCGCGCTACATGTACATGGTGAACGACGGCAGGCACGGCTCCTTCAGCACGCCGCATCTGTGTGTCGTGCCCAGCCCCGCAGTGCTCAAGGCAGCCAGCGCCGACGAGGCGAAGCCAGTGCCTTGCAGTGTGTGGGGCCCGACGATGGACGGCAAGGACGCCATCACCCGGGAGACGTCGCTTCCAGTTCTGCAAGTCGGCGACTGGATCACGTTCCCGCGCATGGGCGCGTACAGCTTCGCGACGGGCTCCACCTTCAACGGGTTCTCGCTGCCACGCCGCGTCTACATCGAGGCCAGCAGCAACGAACGAGTAGCTGTAGCTAGCCTATAGTCAGTTATTGACGTTGAAGTTGGCATGCTGCCGTTAAGTTGCGCTAATGTTGCTCTTCTTCCCAGTTCCATCATTCATCACAGGGGTTCACAGTCCAAAAAGAGCGTCGCGCGCGGGCTCCGGAGCGGCATGAACGACCCGTTCTTCGACGAGGTGCGCGCCTTCCCGGCACCCCGCGCCCCTCTTTACAGCCTGCACTAACTCTCCTCTCCACGCACATGCTTTTCCCGCTTTTAAACGCCCCAGGATGACGGAGAATTCGACGATTTGTACGGGCAGCCCCCTCCGTCGGCCTCCTCCCCCTCTGAGAGGCGGAAACCCCGCCGTAACGAGGCTCCAACCGCTCTGCCAGCGACGCCGGGCGGCCGACCGTCTACCCGAAGCCCTGCAGCCTCCAGCAGCGTCGCCTCCAGGTCCTACGCGCGGGACAGAGCCGGGTCTTCGGCCAGCACCACGACGGACCTCGCGGCCTCGGGGAAGCAGGACAAGCGGCGCAAAAGACACGGGAAGCTGCGCCGCAAAGGCAGCCAGGAGATATTCGACGTGCAGTGGGAGTCGGACGTCCGCGTGGCCAAGTGCGGCCTCTGCTCGTCCGACTTCTCGCTCGTGAGACGCAAGCACCACTGCCGCCACTGCGGCCGCGTCATGTGCTCGGACTGCTCGTCCTTCCTGTACTTTGAGTTCTCCCGTCGCAAGCACAGAGTGTGCGCGACGTGTAACAATCAGTTGCTGGCGGAGCAGGACGCGTACGATCGGGAGACGACTGTGTTTGATGACGCGGGCGACGACGGACGGCCGTCGGTCACGCCCGCGTCGTGTACTTCTAATGACACTCAGCAAGATGCTCGGCGTTCGACGTTGGCGAGTGCACTTACTCCGAAGCACAATGGCGATGACGATAAGGTGAGGAAGAAGCAGGAGAAGAAGGAACGGAAGAAAAGGGAGAAACTGGAGAAAAAGAAGAAGGGGGGAACGACACAGGTTACGACGCCAGCGGCGGTACCGTCTCGGAAACAAACACGTGGTGGAGAAGAGAAGCCGGCGGCCACACTTTTTGACGGTGCTGACGACGATTGGTTTACAGATGTGCCGGACCAACACGGGCGTTCTCGTGATAGTGGCGACGAATTTACTGACGATGGGGGGTCTAAGGGGCCTGGATGGAGAGATCGCGTGAAGGATACGTATACTGTCACAGCTGTGAGCGAGCAGACGTCGGTGCTTCCACCGATGATTGGCAGCACACTGACTGCTGGAATTACAGGAAAGGGCTACATCTCCGACCAGTTCAGGTATGATGATGTGGGTGGGTCAGGCCTAGGACATGACGATGGTTTTTCCATTGAAATGCCTCGGCCGAAGCAGCAGTCCGCCACGACAGCGTTCACTGACCACAGTGTTAAGCCCAGCCGCCTCACTGGAAATGGCTACTACTCGGAGCAATTTCAATATGATGCTGTGGGCGGTCCTGGACTTGGCCACGACGATGATCGCTCGATTGCTATGCCTCGACCAAAGCAACAGCCAGTGGCTGCACCCTACAGTTATGACTGTGTGGAACCCAATCAAAGACAGTCGGAGCATGAAACTTTCGACGCTAACGCACTCCTCGAACAGGATTTTCAGCCCCGGCTTACCTTCAAGGATAATCTTAAAGACATGTTTAGCGGGACAAAGCGCCGTGAATCGACAGCAAGAAAGCGGGAAAGGAAACCAAAGGCTAGCAAGCCTCGTGCACGAGGAAACGAGAACATGACGCTGGATGAACTGAACCCGTCATACTCGTCAGAGGATGAACCCCGTGTGCTCACGTCGGCAATGCCACGTCCTACCGCTCAGCCCACGTATTATGATAATGATGCCGACAAACTGGTCGTTGATGACTCACCGGGGTTCTTCGAGGCAACCGTTGCGGAGCGAGAAGCACAACGCATAAAGGATGAGGGGCAACAGCGCCAGCTTGCGAGCGACATGGCTTGGGTAAATAGCTCAGCACTGCCGCCAAGCGTTCCAGCCCATCGTTTTTCAAGTGAGCAAGAGTCCTACAGTATCGTAGACCATCCTTCGCATACTTCACACTCCCCAGTCGAAAGTCATCAAGATGGTGGCAGTGGTGGTGAAGATGCTGCCGGAAATGCGAAGGGCGGCTTCACTGGTGCTCTAAAGCGGTTCTTTGGTATGGGGTCAAAGGCAGCGGGAAAAAAGGCGACTACACCGCCAAAATCTGCCAAGACTCCATCTACTCCTGTTGTGACTGCACCGGAGAAAAATAGTGATGATAAACTCGCCTTGGCTACACCTGACAGCACCATTATCGCTGAGCCGGCTTCGAGTGGGTTGGAACGGCACACTGTATTGGACTATAGGCCCGCTCGGGAAGAGCTGGCACCACAAGAGAGCTTCCGAAACTCGACGACAGGGTACGCCGGTCCGAGGGATGTTACCTCTCACTTTGAGGCGTCTGTGCCTTCCCGTGCTGGTGGTTCAAGTCAAGGCTACGAGGAGGTTCAACGCAAGCCGGAGCATAAACGTCGAGATACGTTTGATGATCTTTTCGAGTCTCCGAAAAACACTGTAGCCGTCGGCAATACAGACCGGTACAGTACAGCAGATGCAAGTGGATGGACTGCTCGTGTTGGTGAGAGCGCAAGCGCAGGTCGAGCATCATATGGTGCTACTGCAGTTGGGGTTTCTCGCTTTGATGAACGAAGACCTATTGATGAAGGTGATGGGTTTACGTTTGGAGATGAACCACGGTCAGTTCACCCCCCGGCTCGGGCTTCTAACGATCCTATCGAGGCATGGAGGCAGTCGGCTGCCATGTCATTGCTAGAAGATCGAAAAGATGCGGCCCAATCGGAGAGATCTGGATTCACCTGGAGTAATGTACGTTCAGTTCCTGAGCTTGGCTCGTCAACATACGCTGTCCCGACGAGTCTTCAACCGCGAGCCGCTTACGACGATGACCGCAGCTCGTTGTTTCAACACGATCCTCCTCCTGCCACACAACCTACCTCCCTTGGTAACATCATGGACGACTTGAAACGTGGCTCTACTTCCAAAAAGGCGCAAGGTCAGGAGTCTGTCGATGATTTCTTTGCTGAGTTTGAAGAACCCAATGACTACGTGTTCGACCCTGCAACGGGTGGTTACGTGGCAACTCGAGTTCCACCTCGTGTAGCAGTTGCTCAACATGTCACGCGGTCAGAGACAACAGAACTGCTGCCTGCGCAGACTGTACCAGACAGAGTAGCCGTCAGAAACAGTGAATGCGACTACAGTGATCCGTCTGGGCCGATTGCAAGCTTCACTGCTCTTACTATCGCATCTAAGGATGGCGACGGTGGAGGGGTTCAAGACGAGGTTGCGGAAATTATTGTGGACAAGATCAGTTCTCTGGAAAGCGAGTTGGCAGCGCTGAAGCAGTTAATTCGTAATCGAAAAGGAAGCGGGGGCAGCAATAAACCACGAGCCAGCCACAGTGCTGCAAAGCCAAGTGCTCGCAAAGAGAGCATTTTCGACAACGACAGCAGTGACGAAAGTGACAGCAAGCCAAGTGATCCTTACGCTTCGTCAATTCGGCAAGTGTCAAAGAGGGAGAGCAAGCGGAGACCCGTCAGCAAAACGAAGCACGCCAAGAAGCGCAAATATTCATTTGCTGATTTGTTCGAGGACAGTCCGAACGAAAAGGAAACTCTTGGAGGCACCACTAACTACGAAGCTCTCTTCCAGACTGGAGCCACGGCGGCAGGAAGAAGCAAAGAGCAGGACAGTGATGATGACGAGGAACTTTCGCCTAAACTGACTAAGACGAGGTCGAAATCGAGACGTCGATCGAGCCGCAAAATTAATGATTATGTTCCAGCCAAGGAGGTATCCGACGGTGAGCCCGAGCTCACGTCATTAAAGGGACGGCGTGGTAAGCATTCGTCGCGACGGAAGATGCCCAAAGACGTGGACGATGCTGCTCCCAACCTGACCTTTCGCCAGCCGGAAGGGAATTTGGTTACGCCGTCTTCGGTTGATGCTGTCCTTGCTGCAAAGCCCGTGAAAAATCAAGCTGAGGAGGAGGACCCCATTGATGCTCTCTTTGATACGTCCAGTGATCGTGATGTTACAAAATTGTACGGAGGAGATGACGCCCATGATGGAGAAGATACGAATTCCGCGCTAGAGTCGAAACCTGCGCTAATTTTGAAGGGTACAAGTCCTCTGTTCACCCAGGCGTCTTCTATATCCCTAACTAATGATGAGGAAAGTGAAACGCCATCCAGTACGGCCGCAAGCATGGAATCTGTGGCACCGGTAAGCAGAAAGGATAGTGATTTCTCCTTCTCCCTGGACTCACAAGATTCTGGTGAAGCCGGCGAAGAGGAAGACTTCTCAATTAACTGGCCGAAGATGCGGAAGAACAAATCCCGAAGGCATAAATCTCACATGGGTTCTTCGAAAACTATCGGTGAAAGCACTGCCACGGAGAACACGGCGGGAAATCTTCCTCATCTGGATCCAGACTTGCTGGACGCTAGCTCGGAGCTTCAGGGCAGCGCAAATGATACTCCTGCAGAGCGCGAGGAAGACAAAGCTTCACCTCCAAGCATTTTTCTTGCGGATGCAGCATCAAATTGGATGTCGGTCAGCACGTTAGAGGAGGAGACTGTAAAAGGTCCTGGTGGTGGAGATTTGGAGTCGCTTCTGCAGTCAGAAGATGAAAGCAAGAGCCCGAAGGTTAGTGCTGAACGTGTGGCCAAGAACGCGGATGTACGCCATCATAAGACGGATATAGTTCCATCTGCTGTATCGGCGGACGATGGACAAATTGAAGCTATCATATCAAATTCCAGCACGATAGAGGTGATTCCAACTGAAGAGGTCGATGAATCTGTCGAGAACGCCACGTTTTCCGTCGTGGAAGAGCCCCTTGACGCAAAAGCGAATCAAGTCCAGGAAGATGCTGGCTTCGGCATCTTGGACAAGTCTGGAGACCTGGAGTTCCTTTCAGTAACTTTGCCATTGGACCCGACGACTCCCGATCATGAGGGTGGCAGCGAAGATGACGACAAAGATTTTCTCCCTGACGACGATGAGGCTTTCAGTTTTGAGCTCAAGGCTCCTAAGAAGCGGCCTTCTGCACTAGATGTGTCTGTCGGTATGTCTAGCGCCCCTCGTCGCGAGTCTTCTCCTCCGTCCCCGGCATCTTCCGCAGATGACAACGTAAAGTTTGACCAGTATGCAACACCTTCGGCACCATCCTCGTCGGTTGATGGCAGTCTTGACGACCCGGAGGACGAATCGGTGGATGACGAACTCGTACTGGGTAAAGTCGAATCGCAAGCTTTCGACACGGACTGGCAGCAAATGCAGGTGAAGGAAAAGGAGCGCAAGAAAAGACTGCAAGTGAAGCAGCGACAAGCTCAGCGGGACAAGGTGCTACGAAAGCAAGGTGTGTCCTCGAAATCGCTCTCGAGCAACGCTTCTACTCATGGCTCAAGCAAAAGCAAGTCCATCAAGAGTGGCAAGAAGAAGAAAGTCAAAGAGAAGGACGACACAGCTCCATCCTCTTCGCATCGCAAGAAGAGCAGCTCGTCACGAAAGCACCGCCATCGGGAGAAAGGAGATGCCGCCCCATCGGAGGAGCCTCCAAGATCATTAACAGAGCTGTGATTTATTTGTTTCTTCGTGGTGAACCGCAGTCAATGAGGTCGACCGAGAAACCAAGGTACTCAACAAAAATTTACAATATAGATACAGACCCTTGACCCAGACTACATCGTCTGGGTGGTAGAGTTTCTTGTCATGGCCTCAAAGCTCCGTGCGCTTGAGCGGCTTCTGATGCATTGCAAGCAACCATAAGCGGTGGACAGCCGGGATGATATCTTCCACCGCAACGCGATCACTTGGATTGGCGGCCCAGCCAGCCTCGAGGATTTCAGCGCAGGCTTTCGGGATAGTAGGAAGCAGTGGAGGTCTCTCACCATGTGCCACAGCGCGATAGACTTGAAGGTGAGACTTGGCTTCCCACGGACTGCGTGTAGGCACCATGATCTGCCAGAGCGTGATCATCAGACTATAAACATCTACAGCTGTGCCGTAACGCGCCGTCTTGCCGCCCTTGATCATCTCCGGGGCCATGTAGTCCACGGTACCGGCAATCGTCATGGTCCCATCTGACCGTGGTCGCAGCAAGTTGGCTTCCCCGAAATCTGCGAGCTTGATCAGGAAGTCCTGGCCCACTAAGAAGTTGTCCGTCTTGATGTCGCGGTGCAGGAGCGGGGGCGAGAAGCTGTGCAAATAGGCAACGGCCCGACACGCGTCCAACCACGCCTTGAGCTTCGCCGCCAGTGTCCAAATCTCGGGGTTTTCACGCAGCGTCACGTCCAGCGCACCATACTCGCAAAACTCAAAGATGAGCGAGATCGACGGCGGCACCACGCAGAGACCGAAGAAGCGAACAACATTCGGGTGCGACAACTGCACATTCAGTGCTGTCTCCCGTGAAAAGCGCTGCACTTCCTCGTTCGTCACCTGCACATCGGTGTAGATCTTGAGCGCGATAGGCACAGGGGTGCTTCTACGCAAGGTGCCACGCATCACAACGGATGTGGCACCTTGCGCAACAATGCAGTCCAGGGCCAGCGCAGAGAAGTCCACAACGTTATGCCTGTGCTCCTCAATCATGTGATGCACATCGTACACCGACGTACGTGTGGAAAAATTGGTGATCATGCCCCGCTCCGACAGTAAATTCACGTAACGGCGCATCGCGCTTGAGGACGCTGTCATACCGGATCCGTTGTCATCGATGGCCAGCCAGTATCGGGTATCGGCACGCAGCGATAGCATGACTGCTACGACGATGAGAGCGTCCAGTCCAGTGACAACGCAGTGAATTATCGGCAGTGTAGTTGTTGCATCAACGTGAGCGAGGCCCATGATGGAGCTCGTGATATTCGCTAGCGACGTAACCACAGCAGCGACGAAGAAAAAGTCGAAAGTGGCTCGAGCGTGGAACGCGAACTTTGCCCAGAAGTAAAACAGGAGCAACAGGACGTGAATGATCATTGCGATAGCGTCCGCAATATCGTGCCCAACCTTGTACAGCGTCATGTTGCATATCACGAAGATGACGCACACGGTGCCAGAATACAGGATAGCACGTAGCACCGCTTCTTGGGAAACGCTGCGCTGGATCATGAGCATCGGTAGCAACTGCAACACCCACACGGACGGCATAGTAACCAGACTGCACGGGTAGTTGGGGTCGTCGTCCAACGTCAGAGGTCTGTAAGTCTTGCCGCTGTCGCTCGCGTACGCCTGAAAGCTGACGAAGTATAGCACCAACCCAGCAGCCGACAGCGCGGCGATCGTGTACCAGATCGCTTCGTAGCACGGAAGCATGAACGCCGACTCTGTTGTCACAAGGGGCACACACACAGCAAACAACTCGTTAGATAACACTCAGACCGCAGAGTCTAAAGGGAAAGGACTCGAGACGTACTCAGGTTGGAGCTGATGCTGCATGGTGCGCTACGCAGCACGCGTTTGCGGCTGCAACTGCAGAGAAAGCCCAGCCAGAGCGACACGATGAAAAACACAGCATTGTTCGTAGCGGGAATCAGCACTCCTGCCAAGTACGCCGTCGACGCCGAGTAGCTCTCCATGCTTCCAGGCACCGCACACCGTGCGACCATGTGGACCTTGTCGGGCGCTGCATCGGACAGCACTTTGGCGACGACCACGGCCAGAACTACCCCCAGCACCACCATCAACAGCGTCGCCTTGAGTACAAACGAGTCCCAATTGGACATCATGCGTCCCCAGAGCGACACGGCCTTCTGTCTCACTCTCCAGCGATGCAGCGGCCGACACCGAGACTTGAAGCATTTGCGCAACCTCAGCGCCCACCGCGCGCCGCGTTCCACCGGCTCCATGGGTGGAATCCCGTCCAGGAAGCTGCTGCGCGACCTGGTGTTCTCGCTGGGCGTGTTCTGGCCCATGGCCTCGCCTTCAAAGGACACGTTCCGGCCGGATGCGTGGGTGGAGCTCGTGAGTCTGCTGCCGCGTCCTTCCCCCTTCTGCTCCAGCACCGAGTGCAGGATGGAAGCGCCCGCCTGCTGCAGGCCGAGCCGGTGTCCTGCGTCCTGCGCCGCGGCCTGCTGCACGTCGGTGTCAATGAGGATCGAGGCCTCGCGCGTGGGCAGGATGTTGGCCGGGTTGGTGAACACGCTGGCCCCCGGCATGGGGAACAGGTCGCTGATGGAGTCCAGACGGCGGCGCGCGACGCACTCGCCGTCGCCCTCGCTGCGGGTGACGACTCCATCGCTGCCGGCCGACGGCGTGGGCGGGTACAGGCGGCGCAACGAGTGGAGCGACTGCGGCGCGCGGTACGGCCCCGGGCGGCTGCGCAGCGGCCCGCCGTCGCTGTGCGCGCTGCGCAAGAGGCCGGGCGAGAGCTGCCCGTCGCTCTCCAGCAGCACGAAGCTCGAGCGCGGCGACGCGGCCTCGCCCTCGCCTCGCCCATGTCTGGGAGACGCCATGAGGTATAGCAGTCGTGCTGTGTGGAGACCGCTTTGGTGTATGCTGGTCAAAACGTGTGTGTGTAACGCGGACTTTTGAGGCCTATGGTGGGAGGCAGTGTAGGCATACTGTGGACATTCGATGATGTACAGATAGATAGAAGGAGTGTTGGGAGAGTGCGGACTTTGGAGAGAGGAGGAGTGAACCCTAAAAAAGGTGAGACAGTGGATTGGTGTTTTAGTCACTTCAAACTGGCCATTCTTCACTATCTTCGTCGGCCTTACCGCCGCCGCGGTCTCTTCATGACAATGCTCTGGACTGGATGCAAATTGAATTGGGGACCCGGGTTTTGTGGCCCAGGGGATTCGCAGTTCTCGTGAATAATAAATGTGTGTGCGCGCGCTTCTCGTGCAGGTTGCGGTTCTTCTCTTGCTTTTTCTCACGCGTTTACCACTCGAAAGGCGTCTCGTTCGCCTCCAGTACGTCACATGCAGCAGGCGTGAATGACATCTCCATGTCGTCCGTGGCTCCAAAGCCGCCTTCAGTCTTCATCCTCTGTATCGCTGCCCAGCAGCATCAAGCGGTAGCGGTTCCGCAGTTTCTTGACCTTGGCCTCTATCTTTGCCTTCTTCTTGCTATATGA
>LGTU01000137.1:0-53881 GCA_001314425.1 Phytophthora pluvialis
GCGGAGTCTCGAACGAGCAACCAGGACAAGGCGGATACACGGAGCGACGACCAAGCAACCGCACTCAAAACGAGCAACAAGGACGAGATCTTCGGGCCAAGAGACGCAGTAGCTAGGCAGTAGTGTAGACGACGGGGTTTAAGTAGGAGAGCGCTACACGGGCGATCGTCCGTAGGCCTCTCAGTTGCGATTTGGCGGGGATCTGCTAAATAAAGCGACAGGAAAGCTATACGATCAAAACTACCGCAAGGTGAGCTGAAGTAGNGGTGTCGTGAGTGGCCGCCTGGGTCCTCATGGCATTACCTGAGCCCTCTATCGCCGCTGAGGCGGGCACTATCTGAGTGACCGTCCAGCACCGACGTCTGGTCGGGCCGTTGCAGGCGACTGTCCAGGATGTTCGACGGCAGCGACGACAGCAGCAACTACAACACCATGGAAGGTTGTGACGGCACCACGCCTTGGACAAGGTTACCGCACCGCACGGTGACGCTCGTGAAGTATCAGCTGACCAGCGCTTCCCTGGGCCTGTATGTATGATGCAACGTTCTGAAAGCTGCTAGCTCCGTGTGTGCCTGTCGACCCTGGCCAACGTCGCAGTATGGGCCAGTTGACTCACTAGAGACATTGCAGCGGCCAGGGCGGACGCGCCGGACTGGCAATGGTCCATCGGCTCTCGAACCTTACACCACTGGCCCGGTTAACAGTCCGGGATGTTTACTTTTGTCGAGGGCTGACCGTCCTCCGCAATCGGAGTCCGCACAAGAATTTAGAGTGCCACATTTTAGGAGACATCTAAATCTATGTCCGGTGTACGCACCGATTAAGGGGTAGGTGTAGGTGATCAACACAGCGAGACTCGAGTGCCGCCGAGTATTATATCCAGATGATCACTTGCGTCAAGTGATAGTCACCAACGCAGCAGTCTGTTCGACCAGCCCGGCAGCAATGATCGAGCAGGTGACGAAAGTGCCCTTTGTAACTGGCCACGCCACGCGTAGTTCTTCAACGGAGTTGAATCGCGAGTTGCAGTCCCGTTTTCTCAAGAATGTCTCACCAGATAGCCGGATTTTTTAGGCACCGCTAAAACGCCACTTTGATCGCACCGTTATTGATGGCCGGCGGACAGGCCGGCGTGATTCCTCTCTCTCGGATGGAGAAGTCTTGCAGAAGTCTACTACTGTAATGGCTTCAAATGATCTGCTACGGGCAGGGGTACAGTACGTACACTGCAACCGACTCGGTTTCCTACTGTATCGTCCGAGTTTTTTTCTTGGTGTTGTAAGCTATCTATAAGGTAAAAGGCCCACCATACCTTCTGGTCGCTTGCTTGCGTTGTGTAGCAGATCTTCAAGGTGCTCATCGACCCCATCCATCGGCTGCATCATGGGAAAGCTGTTCAGCAAGGAACACGGCTGATCACGGGGAGCAAATCGACTTTTATTCGTTGGCCCGGACAGGAAGCGCTTGTTCCGCTTGAGACGGAGGCTGCTTTAATCGAGTGCTGCCAAAACCTCCACTTGTGCGAGCGGATCTTCTCAGCACTCAGTCGGTCCATCGATATGGTGTGCTACGACGTTAGCTCGGCGCCGACAGTCCGTCCAAGAATACCTCCAACGTCGCGCTTTCGTGCTTGAGCTCCCATTGCGTTGGGGCCAGCGATGGACATCGAGTCAAGCCGCTCGGAGCCTTCGTCATCTCGCCGAGCACCCGTCGATTTAGAATTAGTTTATTTAGAGTCCATCTGGCGTTTCAGATTCACCATCCCGCTTAGCCGCCCCCACTCACAGGTTTCAGTTCGCGAAGCCCTGGGAAGCGCCGAAGCCGTGCCGCCGTCGAACACGAGGAACCGCGCCGCGCCCGCAGCCAGGAGGGACACCGCCACACACCGAGCCGAGCACAGCAGCCACCGCCCAAGATGCCGCTGGGAGAGAAGCTCGGTCGCCCCTTCGAGCTGCTGTCGATCCTCGGTCGCAAGCGCAAGGACGAGCCGGACGAGCATCGCCACCGCCTCAGCGGCCCCGAGGCGCGCGCCTACGCCAACGCCACGGGCTCGGCCACCGCCGGATACACGCACAGCCACCACGCGAGCGCCAGCAGCAGCAGCAGATTTTACCCCGGCGTCACGTACGAGCGCATCACGCCGGCCACGCAGGCCGCCCCCGTCGTCCAGTATGAACGTCTCACGCCGGGCTCCGCCGCCGCCGCCTCAGCCTCAGCGTCCGCCACAGCCACCCCCGCCGCCTCCGCGGTGACCCACCCGTCGCCCTTGGACTACGATGCCGCGGCGCGTGAAGCGGCCTTCCCCAGCCCGGACCTGGTGCCGTCCGCCGCCGTGGCCTCCAGCTCCTTCCGCTCGGCGCCGTCCCCCGCCCTGTCGTCGCTCCCTTCCCCTGGCATGCTCACGCCGCTCACGCCCGCGGTCGGCGTGACCCCCACGCCTGTAGGACGCAGCCCTGTTATTGACACGACCCGTCCGTTGCGCCCGCCGCGCCAAGCCCAGAACCTTGCGAGCCCGGCTCAGCCTCCTGTCGGCCCCGCCGGAGCGCTGTCTGCACCCTTCTCGTCCGTGATGGAGGAGTGGATGAGCCAGTTGAGGACCCCGACGCCCGACGTGACGCTCTTGCCGTCGCCCTACGACTTTAACAAGGACACACCGACGCCCATGGACACCAGTAGCATGGATATGCGGCGGCTACAGGATGCGCTGCTGCCGACGCCCCCGCCGGATGTTCATGACCAGAGACAGCACCCGAAGAACTCGGCGTACGTGACGACCCGTGGGCCACGCCCGCTGCTCGAGGACATTGCGTCCTTGTGCCGTGATTTGAACTCGCAGGATCTTTCGGGCTCTAATAAGGGAATGCTGCCGTCGTCTAGTGGACAGATGGAAACCAAGTACACGACGCTCCCGGCAAGGCCGCTGCGTGCGTGTGAAGAAAGTATCAGCAGCGCTTATTCAGACGACGGAGACAGCCAAGCCAAGGTGCTGGCGGCGGCGGCCGCACTTAGCAGTGTTTCGTCGATGAGCGTGGCTGGTACCCCGACGTCCAGCTCGAGCACGAAGGGCAAGCGCCGCAAGATGTGCACAGCCGAAGGCTGCCAGAACCTGTCGCGTTCACGAGGACTGTGCAAGGCCCACGGAGGAGGTCGGCGGTGCAGTGTCGACGGCTGCTCGCGTGCCAGCCAAAGTGGAAGTTTGTGCATTACCCACGGAGGTGGCAAGCGCTGTACCGTGGACAGATGCGTGAAGGCAGCGCAGTCGCGCGGCATGTGCAAGGCCCACGGAGGAGGCGTGCGCTGCCGTGTGGAAGGCTGCTGCAAGAGCTCGCAGGGCGATGGTTTCTGCCGTTCACATGGTGGAGGTCGCCGCTGCGGCCACCCAAGCGGTTGCTCCAAGTGGGCCCAGCGTAACGGTATGTGCATGGCACATAGCGAGGGTAAGTACGGCAACAGCTATCGTGGTCGCCAGTACCGAATGGAGACGGTAGTCCAGCAGACTTGATGCGAACTCAAGTGTGAAGAATACACCCGCTAGCACCAGTCATGAGAATCCGAACGGGCTCTTCCAGCGAATTGACTGGGGCGCGCGAGTGCCAGCAGCATGAGGAGATGCTGAAAGTGGCGAGGTCTCCCCTCGCACTATGAGGGAGCGGGTGTGTTGCCCACGAATGAAGTGGACCGCCCGCCTGATTGACAGTCTAGCAAAGGACGTAGTGTCGATTGTTTACTTGTATACATTACCCGTGTTTTCAGCTTCAGTTGGTGGTGTTAAGCATATACTTCGAAGTGTAGTATTGTCTACAAGTGATACGTTGTAGAAACCCAGTTGAGCTTCGAACACCGGAAAACAACACTAATGATGGCGACTTCAACTTCAACTTTGAAAGCACGTTCAAAATGATAATGTAGGCGTTTGTTTATACGGGCGAAAGACTCCACAGACTGAAGGTCTCAGTGCTCCTCGTAGTAAGCCACGCGCGCATCCAGAGCTGCACCAGCGAGCCAAGTGGACGGGCGTCGAAGTCCGCGCTTCGGACTACGCACGTGGTTGTAGCTGTCCACGCGAGCACTCACGCGAGAATAGTCGGGCTTGTCCTCGTCAAGTAAATGCACAGGGCACGCAGCACGAGTGCCGATCTTGTCCAACGTTTCCAGCGCAATGAACGAGTTGCGCCTGAGCTGGCCCTTGGGGCTGGGCATGTCTCGATCGGCCTCCTCGCGTTCGCAGAGATCGTCTTCCCAACGCTCAGGAAATGCGATGTGCTTTGCCTGCACTTTGAGCGACCTTGTGCCAAGCTTCATGTCGCTCCTACACATGCCAGAACAGAACATCACTATTAGCGCCACGAAGTATCACGAATAACGTGTAGAGAGGGCAAGACAGACGTACACTCTGTGGTAGGCGTCGGTGAGGATCGTCGGCCGCACGAACTTGTGGTTGATCTTGAGCCGAGACGAAATCGTGCCCATGCTCTTCTTGCGTTGGGCATCAGTTGTACTCTTAAGAGCTGTGCGTCCAGCAAGTCCACCACCACGCAGCAGATTCTTCACAGTCGCAAACGTGACGGACCCCCGCGATCGCCCCACTGGGTCCTGACGCGGCACGTTTTTGCTGGAGCGTCTGCGTTTGGCCATGCTGGCGCGAGACGGACGCCTTCCTTCAGCTTCATCACTGCTATCACGACCTTCCGGCACGGGGCCGAGTGACTCGCCATTTGGCGCTCCTCCACAAAACCACAGCGGGTTTGAGCCAAGTGACTGCACTGGCAGGTCTTGAGGACTGGTTCCTGGTTCCGACGCGCCATTAGCATCATTCGCCAGGCCGAAGCGCGTCAAGGAATATAGCAACTTGTGCAGCTCCGAATCGGTCACGACGGGGTTCATCGCTTGCTGCTGCTGCTGCTGCTGCTGCTGCTGCTGCTGGTCACGAGATGATGGAACAGTGGAGACGTCGGAGTCGTAGCTGAATTGGCGCTTCAAAATGCTACGAGTGGGGGAAGTAGCAGCAGCGAAGGTGACTGTGCGGCCTGGGGAATACTGCGGCGACGCTGGTTGGGAGTGCGGGGATGGCTTGAATGGAGAACCGGCGCTGGGGACTCGATAATTGCACCCCGGTGGTGCATCACCTAGAGGCAGCTCAGCTCCCTTGTTGAAGGACACAGCCCGCTGCGGCGATCCAGGACTAGCCATTTTTTGCTTGGACGGAGACGGCGACCGCTGCTGAAGAAGGAACGGGTTCTCTTGAGACTCGTCGAACAGATCCGTGCTCATGATGGCCAGCACGTTGACATTGCCGACAGATCCACAGTACGCCATCGTGCTGGTTCTTGAGTAAAATTGACTGTGCTGCCTCGTCACGATGGTGGAGGTTGTTGTCAGCGCCTCATCGGCGTCCTCGGGTCGTGGTGTGGCCTCCTCCAGGCTTAGTCCGGGCGTGAAGACTTCCACCTCGCGTACTATTTCAACCCTACATAAGACCGCAAAGTCTGCTTGCCGTTGCTCTGAATGAGCCTGCCAGTTAGGCTATCCCCAAGATGGATAGCCTTGGCGTTGAGGCTCAAGTTGAGCTTCACTGTAAACGAGAAAGAGAGAGGCCAAGATCCTCAGCGCTTTTCATTCGCGCCGAACACCTCCGAGCCATCCTATGCAGCGCGATGACGTCGATGGCGATGAAAGTCACGGCCGAGTTCATACACCCAAGGCGTCAAGTTCATTATAAATACTCGCGACAAACTACTCAATGCTTCTCTCCCTACTCGTCCACTTCCACTGCAATCACACGCAATTAACTAAGGGTGGCTTTAGCAGCCTCGATCCTTTCTTCCTTTGAAAGGGAGACCCCAGAGGCACATTCCTACGCCCACGCTTACTGTTGTTGGTACGTTTTTGCCTGCGACAGCATTTCCTTGAGCAGGTATCGCTGCTGCGCGATCGAGTCCTCCACGGTTTCGACGGTGGGCACTGGCCGGCCGTTTTGGCCGACGAGCGTCGGCGGCATGCCGCGAGCAGAGCGAATCATCTGTGTGGTGTCCAAGGTCTGCACAACCTCCTCATCTAGCGAGCCGTAGCGCGGGGCGTCGCTGCTTCGGCGGTCCATGCAGTACGAGTTGGAGCTCTCGAAGCTCGTCTCGCTGGCGGTACTAGAGATGCTGCAGTTGTTGCGGCTGGCCTTGGCGTCGTCGAGGAGCTTCATGTCGACACGCATCCTGGGCACGATCATCGCGCCCTTGCTGTGCATGGAGGAGGTCGTTGATACCGACGTCTCGGAGTCACGACGGCTGCGACTGCGGTCCGAGGACGACGAGGTAATGAAGGAGGCCGAGCCGAAGTCCGACGCCGGGACGATCGATTCGGCCTGGGTCGAGACCATGAGGATGCACTTGATGCAGAACTTGGTCGTCTCGCCCACCGTACGCGTCACGATGCAGGACTTGCAGGCCACCTCACCACAGCTGCGGCAGTTGGCCTTCTTGGACAGCAAGCCGAACTTGCTCGAGCACACGTGGCAGGTCTTGCGAGACGAGATCGGCACAAACTGCCAGTCGCTGATCATGGGCAACCTAGCCAGCAGCCTCTCCTGCACGACGATCGGCAGCTTGCTAAGACACGTGGCCACGCTGCCCAGGAAGGAGCTGACGAGCCACCCGGGGAGGTTCTCGGGCTGCCGTACGACGCCGTCCAGGATCATGTCCGTGTGGCTGGCGTTCTGCGTTGGCCGCAGCAGCAGGACCTCGGTGACGTCCAGGCGCGACAGTCCGTGCGACGCCTTGAGCGACACGCACTCGCTGCGCTCCACCGACTGCTTGATGCAGAAGCCCACGGGGATGCCGTCGATGTCGGTCGCCACGCCCGTGTACTCGAAGAAGCACATGTCCCGTTGGTAGATGGGGCTGTTGTTGCTCAAGTTGATCGCCTGCCAGCGGATCGAAAGGTGCTCCTGCATGTTCTCGGCGCTGCGTTCCTTGAGCACGCACAGCGTCTGCGCGTCCAGGCTGTCGTTGTACAGCAGTTCGCGGCGCTCCACCACCTGCGCCGTCGAGTTGGCGTACATGATGCCCATGAGGTCGTTGAGCGACGCCCGCACGGTCCCCTGCAGACGGTAGTGCAGGTCTCTGCTGTTGTCACCCGTTTTGGTGAACCGCTTGAAGCCGGCGTGCGACCCGAGCTGCTTCCACGACCGGTAGTCGACGTTGCCCGACTCACGGTCCCCGCGTGCCTTGTTCAGAGCCTCGTCCAGCAACGACTTGGCTGTGGCGATATATTTGTTCAGGTCGTCCCGGGTCATGCGCACCCGCCCGAAGTGGCCCCGTCGGAGCGGGAGCTGCTGCTTCGGCGCCTCGTTGCGCCTGGCGATGGCCTGCGCCTCCACGCGACTGAAGTTCGTGGTGTTCATATTCGATCTCGACTGTCGAGTCTCGAGCCCAGTCGAAAACGCAAACTGAAGGCCCCCACGTTTGGGGCCCAGCACTGCTGTGTACATGTACCAGCCTGGGCACTGGTGCACGGCACCAAATGGAGAGAGAGAGCAGAAACCACGCGAGATTTGCAGCAGTTCTCATCTGCCGACAGACTCACAGAGCGGGGCCGAGCAATATGTACAGGCGGTACAGAGGTCAGGTCGCGCGTCCGAGCCTCCAGCTGGCGTCCCGAGCGACCGGAGACTTGAAGCGCGGCTCATCTCTGCCAGCAAACGATCGAGTCTGCGGACAAGCAACTATTCCTCGCCGTCATCGCTGATGGTGGAGAGGGCATGTCCGACGGAAAAGGTGGGTGGGCCTTTGCAAGTCCCGAATTCGGTGCGCAGTCACCATCAAGGCTGTACCCGGCGCGGGGCGGGATACCTACAGTAGAAATACTGTAGACCAACATAACACCCCGCGACCATTACGACCGCGCGGCGGTACAGTGCATGCACTTGGTTTGTAATACAGGCAGGCCTCCTTTATTGCGGGAATTTGACCCAGATTCCCGCACCTTACCTTTTTTAAAACTCGGATTTGTCATTCTCGATTTTCTATTCGCAGTTGCGGCCACCGGTGCTCCAGGCTCGGGAAGCCAGCTCTGATGTATCGAGCGGATTCGAATCGGGATGGTCGCAAGTAGGCGGACGATTTCGGACCGTCTAACAATTTTGTGGGGCTTTCGCTACTGTGTTTCCTGACACACGGGCAATTTCTCTGCTATTGGATGGGAGCGAAATGAATACCAGCATTCGCTCACAGACTTCTCGTTGGAGGGTATTCTGCACGCGAAGCAATGATCTACTCTTAAATCCTTGTCACCGAGCAAGTCAGTGAGAAGTTAGTGAGGCTGAAGCGCAGTAAACTTGCTTGATTACATCATTTGAATACATTAATACTACTTTTACTATGAATCATAGATTCCCGCACCTTACCTTTTTTAAGAAGGCAGCAATAAAGGAGGCCTGTAACTTACAGGTGTACGTTGCACGCGGGGCGGAAGACACGCCGAATGAATACCAGATACCAGTGCCACTACTGGGCGGTGGTACAGGTAATTCGCGTCGACAGTTTGATGAGACCGTCCTTCACCTACAGATGTGTAGCTGTACTGTATCTAGGAAACGTTGTTCGGTACACTGGACTCGATGAACGTTTGAAGGCGGCGACCACTGGTGTCTGCGCCTCGACTCGACCGCGAGGTGCGGAGGCGAGCGCGACGTAAAACGGTGGCAATAGGCTACGCCCGACGTGCGCCAGTCGCAGTCATCCAGTGAGCAGCGCACGTGCTGCAGCGACGTTCGGTTGTCTTGCGGTGTTTACAGGTGTTTTCACTCGCGGAGCTAGCAGGTGTGCAAGAGAGGCAGGTTTCAGCCGCCTGACGCTGACCGTGACCCAGGAGTCCTGGGTCATGGTCAGCGTACACCTGTACTGTAGTCCTCAGTCGAGGTCTCCTGCTTGAAGACACTGGACAGAGCTTTTGCTTGCTTGTTACTGGTTCCCGACAACTGACCGCGAGCTTGAAGCTCGACAATCGCATTTTCTGACGTGGCGCGACGACATACATGTTCGACTCGGTTAGAGCGCGCATGCTAGATGCTGTATGGTTAGCAAGACTGCCGTGACGATCGCTTCGATTGTGCACACGCGAGGCAGAATACATGTAACGATCTTTGGTCGCACATGGTCGAAGCAAAGCATGCTGAAGCTTATTAGTTCCGGCCTCTCGTGACGAGACTCGTCAGCTGGTCGACTTGCCATCACGCTGCGTCCAGGTGGATGGGTGGGAATGCCGACGACGAGCCAAAATATTAGATATTATAGCTGGATCGCAAATGCAAAGCCAGCACGAAAACAACTAAAAAAGCTCACGTAACAGCTCATCCGTCAGCTGGAAAGCGCATACTTTTCAGTCTCTCTGCAAGTGGCTGACTGCCAGCTGTGCTGTGCGTGATTGATGCGGAGAACTAGGTGTACTATAGCTCGACTATTGGTAGGTGTAGGACAAACCAGCTGAGCTTGGTCTCGCCCCCTATTACAAGGTTACCAGCACTTCAAGTTGCCATCATCCACGTGCTCTACATCTGCTGACTTTGCATGTGTATTTCGTTCGATGTTCTTTGGTCTAGTACACTCACTACTGTGCATCGAATCCTCGGCCTCGAGACGCGCGGTCGAGCTCCATGGCCTGGAAAACACGACAAAAACGCAATCAGCATCAATGAAAACTACGAGTTCGCCACCGAGGACAACACGTCGAGGCACATTCCAAAGCCCCATCTGCCCCTTTGGCTATGTGGCTCGGACTTGCCCGATTGTCTTATCATACCTCTCGGACGACGTTATCGACACGGCTGTGGTGGGTTTGACGTGGTGGCCGCTTTCTCTTCCCTTCGGGTTTGTTGAGTACCATTTTGTTGCGCATAGCAGTCGTCAGGAATGGCAGAGTCACAATTTTCCTGTACCACGGAAAGCACATTGCAGGCCGGTGAGTACGAACATTGCACTAACCGCTATCAACACCCATCATACCTGTCGTTCGCTGGCATTTTGAACCCTGCACGGAAGACGAACTCGTCGTCTTGACGATCGTAGTCCTGTGCATCAAACAATCACGCCCGGTTAAAAACACGAAGTGGTAGGTCACTCAACCTTCAACGCGTGGTTCTCTTACAAATTCTGCAGGCAGAGATGGATTCGCTGGTTCGGGGTTCGTCTCGGCGGGTAGTGATCCAGCCTCACGGATAACCGACGACACCGGTACAGGTCGGCTGCAGGCCACACACATGACGGGCTTTGTTCCCATAGCGGTCGAGTCTCCATCGGTTGGCTGCAACAGCATCAACTCGCCACGAATGTCACGTATTGCCACCTCGAATCGTATCTTGAGCTGCTCCATCAGCTCTCTCCGAAGCCTTGCCAACTCCTCTGTAGTAAATTCACGAGCGTCTTCGAGACGATCGTCAACCTTCTGCGCGAAATTATCCAACAACAACCGGTAGTTGACATTGGCATTGGCAGCACCACCGATGCCAGGTCCACGGAGTCCGCCCTTCTCGGCGTTGATAAGACTGGAAACCTTCTTGGTGACTTCTTTGATGAAGTTGTCATAGAACTGTTTCTGGCCTTCGGGTGAATTGTACAGTCTGGTGTCGAGCTCCCGACCCGTCATCTGCGAGTAGAGATCCGTTAGCACGTCGCCCTGCTTAGCTGCTGCTGCCACCATGCTTCGATGATCCGAAAGGCTGGTTGTGCTATTGCTGCTGCTGCTGCCACCTCCGTTCGCATTATTTCCTTCTAGGTGTGATGAAACCTTGGCAATTTCCGCGTACACGTCCTTGCGCAACTTCTCCATTTCCTCCATGACCAACTCTGTCCGTAAGTTGTTCGTTGAAGGTGTGCGTCGACTGGCAGCCGCTCCTCCTGTGTCGGACCCCCCATTCCCATTCATTTTATGTGCGTCGGATGCGTTGAACTCCGCGGTTAGGGAGTTTAATCGCTCAATGTCTTCCTCGACCATTGCAAGGCGTCGCACTGCACCGCTGAGACGCAGCTCCATTTCTCGCAGACCATCAGGGTTGCGCTGCTGGAGACTGTGGCGACGTTCTTCGTGTGCTGCATGATTTTCGTCACCACCGCTGGCGCTGGTGTTCTCGTGAGCAACGAGTGCATCGGTCGGATGCGCGTTATTAACGGTGTGGTTTCGGTGCCACATTGACCATAGCAACTCAAGCTACCAAGTAAAACAGAAAGTAATTAGCTCAGTTTCACAACTTATGTCAACAACAACAACAAATCGACAAACCTTTTCGCGCATTGCATCCAGCCCCTTGATCAACGGGTCATTCTTCTTCTCAGTTGTGATATTCACCTGAAGAGTTGCGTCGATTTCTTCATCCAGATACCGCAATTTGCGTGTGTACTCCTCTTCACGATCATCCTTGTTTGACTCACCTTCAGCACCTTCACCAGAATTATTGTAGTCTGAAACTCGAAGCGGAACCACTCCTAGACGAATGGCGTTTTGAAGCTGCTTCACTTCGTCCGAAAGTGTCTGCAGTATCTCCGAAATGCTCAGCGGGGAATTCACCAAGGGGGTTATGGATAGTATCGTCCGGTGGTAACAGCGCTGCATCTGTTGCAAAGCGTGCAGCGTTTCGTCGTCGCTGTTTCCTTGTAGAAGTTTGTCCTCCGTCAGCTCAAGTGCCTTGCGCCATTCCACCAACTGAGGTTTCGTGCGGTCTTGGAACGTTTGGTTACGGGCTAGAAGTTCCTTCTGCATCGCCAAACGAGCCTCGACCAAGTGAGCTTGCAGGTGCTCATTGAACACCACGTTGTTTCGAAGAGCATCCAGTTGTTCTTGCTGACTTTGTGAAGTGCCTGAAACGCCCTTGATGGTTTGTTGTAGCGAATGCAGCGAGGAATCCGTCGAACGGCGCAGGTCGGCAAGCTTCGTAAATACTAACGAGAGATCGAGTTGGGGCTGTGATATGGCTTCAATTGCTCTGCCAGCCTGCTTCTCAGACTTGCCAGATTTCCCGGAATCGTCTGTGGCAGCGCCTTCACTCCCACTTGCAGCTTCCAACCCATTGCCGTCTCCACCCGAGTACATCGAAGCTACAGTTTGTTGCTGCAGACTGATGTCGTCAAGATTGTCAGCTAACGCCTTGATATCTGCGGTGTGCTTTTCCACCAATTCATCGTGCTCCCGGAGTTTCTGGTCGTGCTCCCGGAGTTCCTGGCCGTGCTCCCGGAGTTTCTGGTCGTTATCCCGGAGTTTCTGGTCGTTATCCCGTAGTCTCTGGTCATTCTCCCTGAGTTTCTGGTCGTGATCGTCCTGTACTGTTTTCAGTTCCTTCAATTCGTTCAAAATGTCGTTCGTGTTCAATGCCAATTCGTCGTGTTTCCCGTTCTTTCCGTTTTGCGACGAGGATTCACCACCATTACCATCATTGCCATTCGACCCATCGGTAGACCCAGCGTTCCCTGGGGTAACCAACGCTTCGTTTCCAGACAATTGAGAGGAGAGATCATCGAGTTTGCCCATGCGGCCGTTCAACGTGTCAAGGATTTGATCATGCTCAGACATCCTAGCGGTCAGTGCATCGTGCAGTCCCTGGAGTTTTTCCAAATCGTGCTGCAATTCTGCAGCGGACGTGGATGGAGATCCTAGAGGGTGGAGCCCATCTGGTGGAGGGCGTCTAGGTGATCCTGTCGCTCTAGGACCACCCTCGCTTCCAGTGCCGCCCACTTCTGGGCTACCTTCATCATCTTCATTCTCATCGGCCTCACCAATAACATCGTGGCCAAACGCCCGCGCTAATGCCTTTTTCAGCTCCTTCCTCAGTTCCTTCTTGGCATCAGCTAGGTCCTTCGCGGTCACAAATGGCTGCCGACCAATACTGCTCGCCCGTGGAGAGCGTGGTGACTGCTTTACAGCCAAAGATTCATCGCCCTCTCCATTCGCACCTTCCGTCGGTGTTTTCTCCTCACCACCAGCACCACCTTGCTGTTGTTCGTCTTGGCCATCTAGCGGGAGAATTTCCTCAAGTTGACTCTTCATCTCACCCACTTGATTCTGCATCGCCTCCATTGCAGCAGCAGCTTCCTTCTTTTCGTCTTCAGCGCGTGCCAGATCACCACGAAGAGCGGCGACCTGGTCTTCCATCTTCTTCATTGCAGTATCGTTGCTCCGCTGCGTTCTTTGCTGCTTCGCCATCGATGCGCCCAGAGCCTGAAGCACTTTCATCAAGGGATCCCACGAAAGATTGTACGCGATCAGCTCCTGTTGCATCATGGACGCGAACATGTCTGTATTGAATCCGTCGTTGTCGGTCTCCGGTGAGCTTGAAGCCGATTTGCTGTCGACTTGTTCGCTCCCAGCCAACTCGGCTTCATTCTCCTGCTGGCCTCCGTCGTCAGCAGACACAGGCTCTTCCATTTCAGCTTAGAAGGCTCTCGGAAGCCCGCTATTCGCCTGCAACAGCAACCGCAGACCACACGATTGAAGACCTCCGTGCGACTTCGACGTCGAAAGCTCCGACGCTTTTGAATACCAGCTAGGCGTTTCGAAGATGCTCGCGCAAGCTCAATGCTATTTTGTGCGTCGCTTTGGATTGAAAGAGCACTATTCTGGGCTAGTTGAAGAGATGCTGCTCCTATGTGTCTCCCTCGACAGACCTACGAGTGAAAACGTGTCGAGTCGACACGTTTTCACTGTCAAAGTTAGCATGTTTTCGGCGTTGAAATCTACTATCTCTCTCCTGCGCATGACGTTAAAAAAAAAAACACGCAACATCTAAGGCCCAATTGAATCCTTTCCTGGTGTCAAGCAGGTGCACCCCGACCAAGTACTTGGAATGCCGACGACACTCCCGAATACGGAGTGACAGTTCGCCAAAGGAAATGCTTGCAGTCGCCGTTCACTTTGATGCGATACTTCCCCTTCGGCGTGGTTTCTGGGATACGCCATTCGATGGTTACTTCCGATCGGAAAGTGCCTTGGCGCTCCCATTTAAAGGTTGTGTTGGTATCTCCATCGTCAGCGTGAAGTACCCAGACCCCCCTTTTACTGCGAGTGCTATCCTCCATCCATCGCTGCACCTCCAAAAATGTGCCCTGAGTTCGCAGATTATTTTTCGGGTGTGCAGCGTGAAAGCGAACGTTGACCGTCGATCCCCATCCATATATTTTCAACGCATCAGCACCAGCAACCACACCACCAAATGTTGCACCGGACGCCACACCGTCGTGAATAACAGGAATATTGTAGTCTAGCACCCCCATTCCCTTAATGCTCGGTGACACCAGACCAGCATCGGCAAGCATTTCGTGCCCATGTTTGGTCTTGTGGTACATGGTTTCAGCCAGGATTTCAAACTGTTGGCACGTGGCTACAAGCTGGTTTGGTCCGAAATGTGTCGATGCACCTTCGTAGCGCTGCACGGCGTATTCCTCCCGCGTAGTCATGTAGCCACAATACGCATTGGTAAGCCCAGCAATCACGGGTTCGTGGATATTCTTGACTCCCGGCTGCAATTCTGTGAGCGAGGTATGAAGTGAAGCTCGAAGACGTCTCCCAGCCATCGTAGTCATCTCAAACGGGACTGCCGCAAGATGCAAGCAATCCGCAAAGGAAAATATTTGAAGTGGCAGCACTTTGGGGGACATTCCGTAGCGTGCAGTTGGAAAAATAATCGGTTTTTCTTTCTGCAAGGACTGGAGTTCCGGGAGCGTGGTCACCATTGGATACGTCCCCCACCTAATGCCTTCAGGAACCGCAGGCACACCCCGACCATCAAATTCCGTGCCGCTGACCATCGATACCCCAATACAGCCCGACGACGTCGACGTCGGACACTCGGCATGCAGTTGCCATCGTTTCTGCAGTTGAATGCTGCAATAGTCCACGTATTGATGCGCAAACTTGATCTGTCCTAGAATCGCCGTCGACGTTGAAGCCTCGGCGTACAACTCCCTTGCAGTCTCAAGCTGTGCGTTAGCCACCGTCACCATGCGTTCAAAGTCCTTGTGCTGTGTGCACGGATGTCTGGGGCCGCAAATATTGGGGCTCACATCTCCTTCATTGCTCTGCGCAAAGGCCGCGACGAAGGCCCTCGGTCGATCCATCAAGTGCTTCGTGCCTTGTCCCCGCTCAAACTCATAGGCCGCATACCCCTTATTATCCCCCGTGATCAACGTGTACCAGTTGCCCATACTCGTGGGGTGCACCGCGAACCAGTTGATCATGCCAATGGGGTACCCGTCCAGTCCGTCGAATCTCCAGAGCGTCATGGTCTTGTCCGTGTCGTGTTCGAACTGCGCTCGCTCCCGCTCCGGATTGGCCAGATAGGCGTCGGCCGATCGGTTCACCGACGCGCCGAGGCAGAGGCCCGTCGCGACTCGGATCTCCGCCGGCTGGAGGTTCCTGTGGGCTCTCACTACTGCTTCGACGATGCCCGAGACGACGCACTCGAAGTTCTGTCGGTCGGCGCCGTGCAGAGGCGGGTGGACGCTGTAGATGAAGTAGTGCGACAGCCCGCCGGGCGAGCAGTGCGTGTGCGTGGCGCTGATCATGACGTTCTCGCGGCTGTAGGCGCCGCGCGGCAGCTCCGGGTGGGCCGCCAGGCGGCTCACGACCGTCTGCGTGACCCACTCGGACACCATGCCGAGCTCGGCGCATACGAAGACGCAGTGGCTGCGCGTCGGCGGGTCGTGGAAGGCGAAGGCGCGCGCGCGGAGCCGCATGTGGATGCCCGAGGTGAGCTGCCCCGCCGTGGCGTAGCCGAACATGCCGGCCTCGGCCGCGGGGCCCGTGATGTCGAACATGGCGGCGCCGATGCGGAGGCTGCTGTCGTCGATGGAGACGCTCGTGTGCGGAGGAGGCGGGCTGAGCGCCATGACAGCGTTTGTGGCGAAAGAACTTCTTCGAGGCAGGAGTGATGGTCCCTGGACGGCAACTTCAAGGAATCTGATTACGCGCCCCGCGAACAGCCAAGTGGATCAGAAGGTTGGTGTCCAGTAATTTAGTTAGGCTGAAGAGGCCGAAAGGTGTTGACTCGGAGCTTCTTAGTTGCACGCCACTGGCCGAACAGCGAGAACTTGGGCAAGGTGGCCGCGCGCTTCATTTATCAGGATGGCTACCTTTCCGGAACAAGTTTGGACCAATCATGTGGTCGGATTTGGTCCTGGAGAAGACACCCAAATGAAGCTAGTTTAGGTATGTCGATATTGTTAGTTTGGAGATCATTCCGCTAGTCGCGCCAGCTTCAGCATTGGATGGGCGGTTGCCATTACCGGTAATACCTCCAACTCGACCTCCGTCTCGATCGAGCGGGTGTCCTGTTACTCACTGGGGACCTTCGCTTGGGGGCGCTGGCAGCAGCTCATTTTTTCTGAAACCAGTGGTGGATGATTCCTCCAACACGCTCCATCCCTATAAGAACTCCAGCCTCCCCCCGTGGAGACACGACGGTAACGGCATGAGGGTATGGTTCTGCGCCATCGGGAAGGCTGGGAAACCCATTCGACACGGTTGGTAACGAGTCCGGTCCAGCAGATATCGCACGAACAGTGCGGTGCTGCCGCCTGGGACTACAATATACGCCGTTTTTATTATCTTAGTAAATTTACGCAGCCAAGGGCGGAAGGATCGCCAATTGACGTCATCGCGGCCTTGCACGCCCGGGAACGCACGAACTGCATGCGCGAAGCCACTCAGCTGTCCGCTCGTGGCTAATTGCGAAGTGCTCGCAGCGTTTATCGTCGGTCGTCAACCCAGGCTGCTTTGCTGCCTTTCTCTCTGGTCCATCTGGTCTCCGCTCTCCTTTCCAGATTGACTCCATGGAGTCCTCCATGCTCTCCAGAGCCACAATGAAGCGGGCAAATCCACTATGTCGCTCCTATCCCGTCATTGAGCCCCCATATCCTGATAGTATCAGCTTTATGGTTTTTAAGATGCTGCTGCTATCCTGCTTTAATCAGCTTCTGAAAGCCGCTTCTCTCCAAGTTAGCATATCCGAGCATGCAGTTTGGCAGGATATGCTGGCTCGCAGAAAGCCAGTGTCTCGCTTTGTCAATCGCCTGCTTGCCGAGGACGATCACGGTCTCCCCACATGCGCAAGTTCTCTCGCGCCTTGTCCCGCGGCGAGCAGCAGCACCAGCACCAGCACGCGGAGCCCGCGCACTTCCCGCCGCCCAAGCCGTCGCCGCTGCCGCCGGACGCCACCGTCACCGGCCCCAAGCTCGAGCCCATCAAGCCGATGGCGGGACTGCCGCCCGCGCCGCCGGCGCCCGTGCTTGACAGCTTCCCGAACTTGATCCGCAGCCGCCGCGCCTCGCAGGACGAGATCCGCGCGCTGCTGGCGCGCACCACGCAGGCGCTGGACAAGATCGTGTGCATCCGCGAGTCCATGGAGGACGTGGTGGACTTTAAGCAGTTCGAGAAGAAGCCGCAGCGCCCGTCTCGGCCCTCGCGCGTCAGCTCCAGCATCGCCGAGCTCGGAGAGCACCCAGCGCGGTCCACGCCCGCCTCCAGCTACGGCAGCACCGAGGCCTCGTCCCTCTCGGAGGACACTTTGGCCACGGACAGGTCCACGAACTCCACGACCAACTCGTCGTCGTCCGTCGAGGACGACGGGGAACACGACGTGGACAGGGGCCGAGAGGATGAGAGTAACCGCCACTTGCGCGCGGAGAGCACGGGCCCGGACGAGCAGCGCGAGCGGGAGGTGGAGGAGGCTGAAGAGGGAGACACTTTTGACGAAGACCCGACCAGCAGCTCCATCGTGAGCTCCATCTCGACGGTGGGGGATTTGGCGCCTTTGAAGGAGGCACGACTGGAACGCCTCAAGAGCATCAACATCTCGTTCCATGAGGGACTCCCCAAGGAGTTCTTCCAGTCGCTGTGCCGCTTCCTCAACTCGGCACTAGAGGTCAAGACCCGGCACTCGAGGTTTAACTTTTACAAGGAGGCCTTTACGGGAGGCGATGCCGTTCGGGAGATGCTGGTCAGTGGATTTGCCGACGACCACCAGGCAGCGACGAGGTATGGAAACGTGCTCGTGAGACTTGGCTTTATTGAGCACGTGTCCCGCATGGACGACCAGCTGCACAATTCCAAGGACAACTTTTACAGATTCACCAAACTGCTAGAGTACGACGACCCGTCGGAGGCGTTCGCCTCGGACACGGCCACGCGGAGGCGCACGTCCATTAACGCCAACAACTACCGTGAGTCTGTGCTCTCGAACGAGTCTACCGATATGGTGGACTACGACTTCGCGACGGCTACCGACGAAGTGCACGCACTAGTGACGGAAGAGACTTTGCAAGTGCTGGCCAAGGTGTTGCACAAAGTGTTTGAGCGCAAGAACAAGCTGCTGTTCTACAAGGGCTTCGTTGGCTGCTTCTTGGGCGCCGAGGCTGTGAACGTCATCCGCGAGATGCGCATTGCCACCACACTTATTGACGCCGTGCTTATCGGACAGGCGCTCCTGGACGAGGGCCTGATCGAGCCGATCGCCACGACGGTCTCTACTTTCCAGGACAAGTACGTCTTCTACCGCCTCACCAAGATATCGTCGTCGTAACCAAGTCAGTCATTTACTCATCCAGAAGCAAGGCGGTGGTGATGATGCTGGCGGTGCAGTCAGACCACGCCCGCCTACCTGCCGTGTGTATATGAAGGCAGCACATCTCACGCAAATCGCTTCAGTCCAGCCAAGTCGTGTAACCGTTGGAAGTTAGCTTGGAGCACTAGACCCACAGCAAAGGAAGGCATTTTTTGTTGTTCGCGCATATTTAATTCCAAGCACCATTGCGCACATCCAATTCCTTGTTGGGATTTGAAGTTGAATTGAGCCATGGTTATGTATCATCAAAGATACATGTATGTACACTGTATAATGAGCCTGCGTTGCGGCTCATTATGCGGCTTTGGCCGGCCTTTTGCCTGCCATCCTGAACTTGAATGCAGCCAGGATATTTCAAGCAGGGATCATCTAGACGTGTATGCACTTCGACTCGATCCTTTTTAAGGAAATTCATTTTATCGAGGTAAAGCAGCTGGGCATACTCGTAGGTCACACAACCGTTGGCATCCAACGTGAGATAGAATGCGGGTTTGTAGATCGGTGATGTAGATAGATTGAGATAGAAACAACATGAGTTCTGTTCATATCCTCAGCCAATATTCACACGTAGATCGAGCGATTAAAGACACGATTTCGGTGCTGCGTTGCCGAGAAAGTTCAAAAGCAGCTTCTTTCGCTTGATACCAAAGCACTTTGAAAAGTATCGTACTGGGACCCAGTTTTCAGGCAAGAATAGTCTACGCATGCTCACTCTGAAGCATTCTCCACACGTATTTTCCCATTTACCCGGAATCCACATCAAAGGTTATGAGTATACCTTCAAGTTGGATGGTTTCATTACTTTTGTTGATCCAGACATGCCACCCAGCGTTGATCAACTACGCCAAACTCTAACAAACCCGGGCTTGTTATTATAAACAACTACAGCATGATAAGGTGCTCCAGAAGAACATCTTCTCACACTGTTATACACTTCCAATTGAGTTCCATATTTCTTAGCCACAGCAACTTTGTTACGGATAGAATGTCATTCTGACCATCCTCGACACTAGAAGAGGTGGCCGACTTCTTCGACCTCTGAATTTGTCGAGTTCAACACCGACGTGCTCGACGGCCAGCTGCTCTACATGCTGCAGGGCCCGTTGCGACTGAATGACCCCAGATACAAGCAAAGTCAGCGCGGTGGCACCAGCAAGATGCTCAACGCCAACCAAGTTACACTCAAGTGGTTCGCCATGGACGTGCCGTCGAAGCTGCTCAAGAATCGCGACCTCGTCACAGTAGTACTGTTTTGGACGTAAGTAACTGGAAAAGCTGTTGTTTGAGTTCCCAGGTGCTCCTACCATTTTATCAGACTTCCAGCAGTAATGAAGCGTTCAATGCACATCAACTGCCTGCAGCAGAAGCGTTTTGTCACAAACACAATGTCAGCGAGGTTTCCTTCCTTCCGTAGTATAGTGCGGGCGAAGCACGAAAATTATTCTGCGGGGCGTCTCGATACAAAGTGCGTCAATAGAGAAACGACCCTCGTAAAACTCGAATGACGTGATCATTTAAATACAAGACCGATGCATCAAACTCAGTTACGAAAAAACGGCTTCTTCTCCGACGTCATCGCAATGCAGTGCACGCAAGACTTCCGCAGTTTTGCATTTTTTGGTCGGGGCAAGTCGACTTACCGCATCATCAAGCGTTGCCTTTTTCGCTCAGCAATAATTGTATTGGCGGTTGCATCGCCCCTTCTATGCGACGTAATTCGTGATACGATGCAGTGTTGATATCCGGTGGTTCTAGAAGACTTCGATACGCGCGGCTTGCAAATGGTCCAAAGTATTCGCCAAAAGCAGCTCTTGACACGATTCCACATCGTTCAGGAAGAACAAATGAATCCACATCGCCAGACGTAATCAATAAAAACACATCGGCGTTAACGTTCACGGCTTTAGCTCGCTCTTTCTCGTACATGGTTGCGTTCATCTTCTGCTTCGTTTGCGTCAATTTGCATTGAATCACTTCGTTGCAATCCAATTTCTGACTGCCAGTCGTCAATTGGACTCGCATAGATATGTCACCAGCTGAAGCACTGGTCGCATTGATGACAATTGTCTTCATCTCTGATACCTTGACATCACCGTTACGTTTTGTGCGAAACGTCGAGTCTTCCGAACCGGACTTTGTATCTTGTCGGGTTGTAGCCTCCACAACTGTGCGTGTGTGGAGCTCCTTGATCAGAATGCCATCGATTGAACCGAATCGGGCCCCAGTGTGAAATGTGGATAATTCGACTGGCGTTTGGCAGTAGGCACTCGATTTTATACGTCGAATTATCCACATTTCACACTGGGGCCCGATTCGGTTCAACCGATGGCATTCTGATCAAGGAACTCCACACACGCACAGTTGTGGAGGCTACAACCCGAAAAACGCCACAAATTGCTCGAATCGCTGCCATACCATCACGGACCACGTGATATGCTCGTTGGCGTTGTCTACTTCACCAACCTTCTTCGGATGTTTTCTCATCAACATCACGAGAAGAATGAAAGCGCCATGCCCACCCATATCGTCCACCAACTGTTCCTCCAACCTTGTTGTTGGATTCAAGACGTCTGGACCACATAATTCGGGAGGAAGCAGAAACACGCGTCTCTGAGGAGAGTCCGCAAGCGCTTGATAAATAGGCCTTTGAACCGTCGCCGAACACACACACACAGCAAATGCTGTGGACGAGTTCAGGAAGCTGCAAATCGCAGTCAAGACGCGATAAAAGGCGCAAGCCTTGGAGTCATCGACCGGAAGCTTCTGAAGACCGTCCACACACAAGTCGAGCACTGGAAACATTGGACAACACTTTGTGTCGTTGGAAGAAAAAATATCAACTGGTAGAGATCGACCCAGTCTATATTATTGAACAGGTGCACCAAACGCTACAAAACCAATATGGTGATGTATTCGACTCTTCGTGGCTTGACGACCAAACCAACTGCAAAGAAGTTTTAGCCGCGATCCTTTCGCATCGCAGGTACGGTGTATTTGAAAATATTGGCCGTACAACCCTGACAGTGGATCAAGTCATATCCTTCACGTTGCCAATCTTCTCCAAATTCGCCAGTATCGCAATCACCATTCCAATAGTTAACGGCAGATTTGAATACGATCTCTTCAGCTCCAGCGCAAATGTCGTCCATTCCTTTTCCGGTCTCTCTTTCGCAGGCTGGTAGAGCATTCGGTAGCTGACGTCAAATTCAGGAGATTCAGACTCAAGCAGCTTTCCAGTCGCAGACGTGCCGTTCTCGAAGGTCGCTCGAAACACATACGCCTTCTTCATTTTGCTGACCAGCTCTTGATCCCCCGACTGCTCTGCGGCTTCGCACAGCAAACCCTTCATTTCATCCAGCATACGCGACTTTCCCGTCCCTGGTCCACTCAACACTAGATTGAGAGCATGCATCTGCTTGTCCTGTTTCTTTTCTTTCCAGGCCTTGTAGTGCTGGGCAAGAGGCTCTGTAAGTGTATCCACAAGCTGTGATGCGCCTTGATATGTCCAAGCATGTCCATCGCTCTCGCACAGTCGCTTTGGCTCCCTCCATTCCAGCGCATTCAACAGATTCGAATATTGCGTTGATTCTGCATTCGGTACCTCCCACCAGCACGTTGACAGGACCCTTTAGATCTTCTTCTTCTTCGTCGTCCACTCCGCCGAGATCAATATCCGACAATCCCACACGCTTTAGCTTCGTTCGCTCCCCTCGCAGTGGCTTCAGACCATTGGTGTCGCTCACACCATTCCCCACTTCTTGTTCCGTCAGCCATTTACCGCGGCTCTCGTCTTTCTTCGCCAGGAAGAGCTGCAGCTCGTCCGCGTCGCACGTGATCTTGTTCGGTTTCGCCGCTTTGATCCTAATTTTCAGTTGGCCCACCGACATGTTCGCGTCGATTTCCACAGTGAACACGCTTCCCGCGACACCAACGACGCCACAGTAGAGGATCACCATCTCTCCACGAGGCGGCAAATTCTCGAATGAGAAAGGGGCGGGCGAGAAATTCTGCTACCGTACCTAAGAGGGAAATGAAGCCATGACCATTAAAAAAAATAACGTTAACGTAAACGTTGCTATTGTTTATACACTTTAAACAGTTTGTATAAACCGTTTTTACGGGAATAAAGGGTGACTTCGTTTTGTGAATTTCTCACCATTGGAGTTTGCAGTCTCGGAGGTGGTGGCGGGATTATCTCCGAAGTACTTGGCGTTCTTGAGATACAGCGAGGGATTCATCACCAGGAAGTGGCGCCGGTTTCCATCCTCATCGAGCATCACAGGTGCCGCGTCGGCTTTATCCTTATTCACAGTTGCCACTCCATCCCAATCCAGCCACTCACCGTCCTTCGTCTTCGCCAGGAAGAGCTGCAGCTGGTCGACTTCATCTGTGATCGTGAGCGGCTTCTTATCCTTGACTGCGTCTTTCAAGTAGTCGCCAGCCAAAGCGGCTTCATCCACAGGCACCGAGAACACGTCACCACCTCCAACAATCTCACAGTAGACCTTCATCATATTTCTTCGCGGCCGCAAACTCCCCATCTTTCCTCGAGGAGACAAATTCTTGAATGAGAACAGCAGGGAAGTATGGTTTTCCAAGACGTTGACCACATGATGGATTGACTAGAGAACAATAGTTCGAGGAAAAGCCGAAGCTAATCTGCCTCACCACGCCCCCAAATAAGACATACAAGGTCGAGCTTGCCCCATGCGAAACGTGTTGCGACCAGGGTTTGGTAGTAGTCCACAAAGTAGTACTGATAGTAGTGATATTATCAGTACTACTACTACTACTACTATAGTTCTCGTGTCCGAGCCACTAGTAGTGCTAGTAGCACTACTAGTTTGGGGAACTTCAACCGACGTAAAATCTTGAAAGGACGCACAAATGGGTGGCTATCCCCCCCCTCTTCCAATCCTCGCTCACTTCTCGAAGCTCCACTCAAGAACCACGGACGATGAAGTGCGCGAAGATTGACTGCAGTTGGGGAGACTTGTCGGAGACTTCTCCTTGCTGTGTATGCCGTCAGGTGCATCACTTGTGTAGCAACGAGCTCTGCACCGAAGCTAAGCTCTCTAAAAGGTAGCTCTGCAACTGGTACTGAGCCATCCCCCCGTCCTAGTACTAACAGGACCACTGTGCAGGTTTCGCAGCCGTGCATGCGTCCGCAAGTTCTTCCATTCTGAGAGCGACTCCCAGGAGCTCACACCGAGCAGGCTCTCCGGGATATCGCTGTCGAGTGACACGTTCATTGTCCTCCGTTGTCTCCGCGCGTTTCCGCGCTCTTTCAATTGCTTTTGCTAGCTTCCGGGCTTCGAGCCCCAACTTCTTACGGAGAGAGTCTTCCGCTCGCATGAGTGCAGTTTCTGCAGCTTCTTTCTTTGCGCGCTCTTTTTTTTCTTCTTCGGCCATGCAGTCTTCATGAGTCAGCAAACGTTTTGCTCCCAGTTTGATTAGCGTCTTCGTTTTTGATCGACACTTGATGGTTGCAGTTGGATGGAGGTCCCGCATCACAATAGTGTAGGTGCGAAAACCGGAGATGTCAATTCCGTTGGTTTTCAACTGCTTCAGGCCTCGTTTGTCGATTTTACTTAATGGAAGAGGGTCATGGACAGCGATAAAGCGGGAATGTGGCGCCTCAAGCGTCGTATCCTTCGCACATATCTTACCAATCGTAGCAAGAGGCTTTTCTAAATCGACCGGCCACATACCAGTCGATTTCCACGACCCCGTAATATTCATCGGTGTAAATGCTTCCATGAGTGCGACTCCAATCACCTCCGATCGACAATGCTTGGCCAGACTCTGACCTTGGTACATTTTTGCCCAGGCCGCAATTTTATCACGCCACGTTGATTTGAATGATCGGAAGCAGCCTGCATCTAGCGGCTGAAGAATGTGAGTAGTGTGAGGGGGGGAAACTTAGCAGATGAATGCCACCTGCGATGCACTTTCGTCTAACAGTGAGACCGACATGGGAAGCGTGATTGTCCAAAACGAGCAGCACTGGTCGGGTAGGTGGAATATGCTTGACAAAATGACCAATCCAATCTTCAAATGATTCACTGTCAATGAAGGCACTGCTCGTAACAGTTCCAACGCTACCACTGGGAGACCCGCCCATGAAGTCCGATGGAAAATCGATCCCCTTGAAATCGAAAAGAGGTGGAATCCATGCACCTGTTGCACTCACGGCAAGGAGGCAAGTTGTGTTTTCTCTGTCTGGACCGCGGCACACGGCAACCATTTTAACGCCCTTCTTGGTGATCACCTTCTTGGGTGTACCTCCTTGAGTATCAACACCAGTTTCGTCGCAGTTGTAGATCTGGGCTGGAGATAGAGAAAGTCTCTTCACAACGTCGATGTATTCCTCAAAGAAGTACTCAATGTCGTGCCTGTCGGCTGCGTTCACGCGCATGCTGTCCAAAATCCTGGCCTTCCGCACGGTCAGTACATCGGAATGGCGCTCAAGAAATAGAGAAATCCACTTGTCGGATGGACCACGATCACCAAATTGGTGCAGGCGACCGCCACAAATTACGTCGAGGATCATCGTCTTCAAGTTAAAGCGTGTCGCTGGAAATCCCCGGCGGGCCCTGTCGAGGAGCCCTTGGACTAGTCCATCTTCTTCGATCTCGGTAAGTGCACTTGAACGGCCTGGAGCAACCCCAACGTCGTGCCCATCGATGTAGCGTTAGATTGTTCGGGCTGGAACGCTATACACACGCCCTGCAGCGCGCATTGATAAACGGCCTTGTCCTTGCGTGCTTACAGCAGCCGCGGCGGCTTTCAAATCAGCCGACGTCCATTCAGCGTAGGATCTAGGAGTCTTCGTAGCCTCGCCCTTCGTTTGTGGTTCGTGTTGCGCCATAGGAAGCCCGTGCGAGAATGGAATACATTTGCTGGTTATAACTCAAACCTTGTCTAAAACGATAGTGCGGCGGCATGTTGGGTCGTCGTACCCTTAGCACTACTAGGTAGTCCAAAATTCTCACTACCGTACTACCAAACCCTGATTGCGTGCGACTCGGAAAAAAGGAAACCATCCGCATACCCCCCCCACATGTAGCTAACCCCCTGAACTGTGCTAAGGTACTTGCGGTCCGCAGTTGAGCACCCTGGGGTGAACCTGGGCTATGCCAAGTTCGGCACGACGACGATGGAGTCGGACAAGTTCGTGGGCGTGTGCGAGCACGTGAACGGCCAGGCCAGCGTCGTGATCGTACGTGCAGTGCCCGCCGGCTGCAGATCTTCAAGATGGAGCTGCACACCAAGATGAAGAGCCACCTCATGAACGAGGCCGTGGTCTTCTGGCGCTGGGTCTGACACCAAACATGGGATACGGTACCTCTTCCTGTTCGACGCGCACTCGGGAAAGCCCGTGTATCGTGCTCGTGTACGACGTTCGTGACCTGTCTGGAGTCCAAGTCCAAGGGCATGCCCGGCGTTACTCGTCGCGGCCAATCGCGATCAACAAGGCCAAGCTAGAGCCCTACATGCTGAACCCGGGGCTGCGCTGTTAAAGAATGCTAAGAAAAAAATGCCGGTGTAGTGTTCCAGTATATTGTACTGACTTACGCCTTCATGGACTTAGTTCCGGTGGGGCTCACATCGTCGCCGTGGAGGATCTTCTCAATTTCCTCGTGGTTAACGTGTGCAGCCTCCTCGAGGTCGTGGTCGTGCTTGACATCGAACTCCTTACCGCGCGCTTCAGGTCCGACAAGCGTCAGCAGGAACACGTAGACGTACACGACACCCAGGAAGATGCAGATCACCTTGCCGTATTCGTAGCGACTCACGCCGTCCCCACCGTCCGGAAGCGGGAAGTGCTCGCCGAGAGAGGCCTCGATAGTTGACGAGGCCGAGGAAACCAGATTTCCGAGTTGGTAGGCCGTACCAACGACGAAGGCACTGTAGGACGGAGGGGACAGCTCCATGAGGTGAATCGGGATGACACCCCACGCCCCCTGAACGCAGAACTGTTCAAAGAAGGCGGCGATCATGATGGTCTCGTCGCTAATGTAGCAGTAGGGATACAGCAGAGCAGCGCCAATGACCGCCATGACGAGGATCGACAGGCGACGGCCGAAGACCTGCGAGTAGTAGCCGACAAAGGTTCCGCCGAAAATGGCGCCGAGGTTGGCCACGACCTGGGTCACGGTGACCTGGTTCGCGTTGAACTCGTACTGGTTCTCGAGCATGGTCGGGTACAGGTCCTGCGAGCCGTGCGACTGTAAAATAAAAAAGAGGAAGTCAAGGTCTCAGTTAGCTTGGCATCTCCTCCCGACCAAGATGGACAAATACACATGAACGTACCATGAAGTTGAAACCTGCCATGAGCAGCACCATGTAGCAGAGCAGCAGCCAGTGGCGCTTGAGCGCGATTTTGCCTTCTGCGACGAACGTCTCGGTCATGTTGTGGCTTGCCTCGCGCACGCGTTGGCGTTCCTGGAAGACCTTGGTCTCGGGCAGGTACAGGCGGAACAGGATGATGAAGATGGGCGGGCAAGCTCCGAACCAGAAGAGCGGGCGCCAGCCGTGGCTGGTGGTGTTGACAAGAACGCGAGCGAACACGACGGCGAGCAGGTAGCCGAAGGCGTAGCCCTGCTGCATCATCCCAGAGATGATGCCACGAGCGGCAGGAGGGCAGTCCTCGAGGGCCGTGGCGGCAACGTTACCGTACAACCCGCCCATGGCAATGCCGAAGAGTGCGCGGACCCAGAGGAACTGCGTGTAGGTCTGGCAGAAGCCCGTGGCGAGCTCCAGCACGATGAAGAGCACGTTGTTGACGACGAAAGGCCACTTGCGCCCCCAGCGATCGGAAGCGATGCCGAAGATGACGGAGCCTACGGACCGAAGCATGAGCACGAGCGTGATGCCCCACGTGATGTCGGTCTTGGTCTTGTCGAAGGTCTCGGCCAGGTCCAAGACGGTCATGGAGACCGTGAAGAAGTCGAAGGCGTCCCAGGACCAGGCCACGAACGCCACGAGGAACTGCAGCCACTGCATGCGGTTGAGCAGCGCCAGCACCTTGAACGGGTTCTCCACCTTGGTCATGGGCGGCTTGAGCGTCGTGAACCGCGTCTTGCAGTACTCTCCGAGTGAGCGCTCCTCGTCGTTGTTGACAAGCGGCTCAGACGCATGGTCGGACCCCTTGGGCGTCAGCGCCACCTGGTAGTCGGATGGCATAGGTAGATTACTGTACCGCAGGGCTTGGGGGAGGGCTGCTCGAAGCTGCTGCCACTTGTGCCCCGGAGCGCAAAATGGAGAGTGAGCGGCTAAACTTTAGCCTAGGCATGAGCTTGACAGCGCAGGTTGCACTTTCGAGGTGGCTGATCCGGCTCATATATCGGCGGTGGACAGGACGTTGAAGCTGACTTCAAGCGCCAACTTCACCTTGTTTCGCGTGTTGACTCGCGTACAGTATGGCAGGCGCCCAACTAGAAAGATGAGACGGACAGGATTGATAGGCGAGATTCAACCAGAACAGGCATCAAGACATCACGCGTCTCCCGCCTTAGCCTCAGCTCGAACGATCCGACGGCTAAAGCGTGCGCGCTGGTTTTAAGCACAGCTCTGCCTTGCGTCTCAAGTCGCTGGTGCAAGATTATCATGGGCGAGCACCAGAACCATGGCCCTGCTTCCGATTTGGCTGCAGACCCCAGCTCTATCGCGCGGTGCAGCTCAGCTGGCACGAACGCAGGAGACCTGGCTCAAAAGTTCAAGCGATTTGTTGCGAGCGCATCCCCAGAAGTAGTGGGCCGCTTTGGTCCGCAGCAACTACAGTAGTTGACAGCGACAGCCAGATACAAACTGTGTCTGTCTGGTTGTCTTTGCCATAAAAAAAATACTCTCGTTTAACAAGGTTAGCCCCATCAGCATTAGAATGTATCAAGCATACATTGCTGATTGGCCCATCGTGCATTCCCCTAGGCGAATTTTAATCTGCACAGCGACACGTCCCTTGTGTCTCGGTTGTACAGCATTGGTCCGAGCTGCTGACGGATGCGCGCTCTTCAACGCTCCTTTCGGTGTATCAAGCACCGGGATCGACAAGCCTGGCGTCGACGATGTGCACAAGTATCGCCGTCGCCGCCATGAGCTTGGTATCGCTTCGTCCTCCGTCTTCAGGCTGAACTTTTAGCAAAACCGGGATACAACGATCGCTGGCATGCATTGTGAAAGGCTGATTATAGTTACTACTCCTCTTTGATACTACCGGTACACAGTCGACGCGAGACTTCCTCCCATCAAAAATCGGCTCCCACGCCGAGGGAGGCCAGCCTCACGTCAATAACAATGGAATCACTCGCCCAGAAGGGGCGTCGTGTTGTCATGAGCAGCGCTCTTCCAGGATTATGTTGTTGTTGTGCGGCGTGGCTGGGTAGCTCTTGGCGGATTCGCTCGACGAGCTGCACGGCGAGCTGTTGCCTTCGCCTTCGCTATGCGTCACGCGTTTGCAACACACCTCGTGATCCGATACGTGCGACATCGAGTGTCCTCGCGGCTTCGTGCTCGTCCAGTCGCTCTCCAGCTTAGGTAAGCGATACTCCGACTTGGCCGGCTCAGAAAGCAGCGAGGACTCGCTTGTAAGGGACATATTGTCGGCGAGCCTGGCTGCCACAGCCGCATGCCTTTCTTCGTCGGCTCGCGTTTTAGGTTTAGCGGTGGCAGTTGACGCACTCGGGGTGCTGGTAGTAGGCACCGCCGCAGGCGAAGCCGTCAAAGCCCCACTAGGACAAACACCGGGCTTCGACTTGAACCCACAGCGCTTGCGCATCCGGATCTCCAACTCTTTCTCGATGCCGACAAAGTAGCGGTTCATGGCATTCATGAACCGCCGGCGGTACGAAATGGGGCTGATCACTGTCGGGTTGCGGAACGTCAAGCTGGCCTTCGACGTCGACTCCATCTTCTTCAGAAAGTCAAACTGGTGCAGGTAGTCAATGAGCCCCACGATGACTTGTCGTTTGTCTTCGTCAAAGCGAAGCAACTAAGGATTTAAAAGAGCACGTCGTTAGTAACCAACGGAAGTAAAACACGGCTACGCTTGAAACCTGCATGGGTAAGCAAATAACACGTACCAGCGAGTAGTCGATGACTCCTGCCCGACACAAAAACCCGGTATCGTTCTGAATAGCTGCCTCAATGATTTCCAGGTCTGGCTGCGCCACCGGCACCGGGATGCGCTCCGAAAAGTTCCCATCCAACAACACAGGCAAGTTCATAGACACTTGCACGTTCGATACGCTGTTAAATGATTCGTGATGGTCTTCCTCGCCGCTGCTGGAGGCGTTATACCGTCGTCGAAAAATACCCTTCAGGTCGTACATTTGCCCTGGTGGGAACCCGTACGAAAAGTTCTCCATGATCACGACGTATTCCGTATGCTTCAGCAATCGTCGACTGTGACTGAGCTTGAACAGACCGACAATTTTCGTGATGACCGTCGGTGTCGGAATCTCTACCACCCGCGAGATGAACTTGAAGTATTTCGGAGCCATGTGAACGAACATGTTGAATTCGGTCACGGAAATGCCTTTCAGCACGTAGCGCTTGTCGTGCGTCTACAACAAATAACAATACACACGTGAGTAAATGCGAAGCTCGAGACCCCCGAGTTTTGAGTAACAAACGAAGACGACGTACCATCGAAAAGAACGCGCCCGACTTGCCTCCAGTGGTATCCCACCGCTTGCTCTCGATAATAGAGTTCAAAAACTCGACGTTCCCCGGAACGGTAAGCGCACGCAGTGCGTGAAATTGTGCTGCGAAGTATGCCACGCATCGAAACTCGTGGTTCGTGGAGCCAACCGCGTAGGAAAACTTTATAGAAGTATGCTGCAAGTCCGTCGAGCGCAACTTGCTTAAATAAATCACCTGCTTCTTGTCGGCCACAGCCACTGAATTTGTGGCAATAGTCGCAGTAGAGCTTGGTGAGGCATCGCCTACCGATGATGTGGGGATCTCAGGAACCTCTTCACTCTTTGGCGGTGACGGAGCGGACACTTCGCTAATACCCATGTTTTCAGACGCGTGCAGTTCTTCTGCGATATTCACCTTCTTCTCGAAATGAGCTTCCAGCTGATCAATATACGCTGTTGAGCAAAGGGTGTAGCCGATTAGCGAACCAATGTCCTTGTCGTGAACCTTCACAACGTAACCATTCACGCCGTCCGGAAGGTCAAAATGTCCCTCACGCAATCCTGCCGGGACTTCGGTGTAGGGCTTTATCCTGATCGCATCAGACGCGTGTAAACTGTGGCCGCTGTAGCTCACAGGAGTGCTGGTGGATCGATTCGATTCTGGAACGGACAAACTGCGCTTGTCATGCCTCGAAACCATGAGCGAATTAGGCCGCTTCATCTCAAGAGAAGATCCCGATGTGTACGACAACTCCAGTTTCCCCACCGTCGAGTTCGATGTGCTCGTCGAGAGAACGCTGTCTTCACTTAGGCTAGGCTGTTGTTGGTCCTTTCCCAAAGGTGCACCCTCCGTAAACCAGTCCAAGGGAATACGACGCTTCGTAGGAGACTCTGACACGATTTTCTTAATCGTAGCATGCTCCTGTGATGGCGCCAACGAAATGACATTTTCACGAAGGCGGCAGACCAGTACATACAGCTCCTTCAGCAGCATATTGCATCCAAGAACGCTGGTGCGATCCGACTCGAGTGTCGCCTTTGCATCAACTCGAAACGCCTCGATCGATGCATCTGCTTCAGTCCGGAGTCTCTGAATCTCCTTCTTGGGCACAGAAGGCACTGTCGAAGGGAGGAACTCCTGCGCAGTGCACAGGTTTTCCTCCAAAATATCAATATTCTCGGATATGAACGTGGTGGCCAGTTCAATTGTCGAGTAGAGAATTTCAGTGAACTGTTTCACGTAGTCGCGGCGGCAGATCCCGTCCGTTTTACGCTTCGACTGCATCGTCGACGAGATGAACTTATACGGCCTCCAGGCACCACGATTGTGCTTTTGCTTGGCGCCATTACTTTCTCCATTCATTTTGTTCACCATCGACGCGCTAACGATCGATCCGTCTTCCTCTGTCGACGAGCGCATTCGCCGAAAGCTGCGGCTTCTTGTGCTCGAACCACTCTCCGATTCATCCGCTGCAAAGAACGACGCGCGGCTGCGCACGATCATCTCACTGAGCGCCGAGATCCACGACGCACGGGACGTGCCATCCACCGCATTCAACCGCAACGTGCGCTCTCCATTGCATACCGAAAACTGGAACTGGCGCGGCTTGGACGACTCCTCCACCAGCAGCGTCGTATGCCTGTCAATCAGCTCCTCGCTCACCTGCACCATGGACGCGCGATCTCTCAAACACACGAGACTACTGGAATCCCACCGCAACAGGAAGTAGCGCAGCTTCCAGCTCCGCGACAACGTTCCTCGCGCGCCCAGCCACCCTTCCTTCTGAATGTCGTCGTCCGTGAAGTCCACGCGCACAAAGTTCGAGGGCCTCTTCGTCGAGCCCAGCTGGAAATACGCCTTCAGCGCGTCCCGGTACACGCGATAATAGCGGTGAGGCCCCTGCACGTCGGACAGCCTGGACTCGCGGATGCCTCGGTCCTCGTAGCTCGGCGACGCTGCAGCACCGAGTCTCACCTCCTCTGCGCGTGCGGACAGCGGCGTCCGCACGCGCGTGCGGATCCAGCGCCGCCGCCGCAGGAAGTGGTAGTAGCCGCGCTTGACCTTGCTCGTGCCCTCGGCGAGGCGGCAGTTGATGCGCTCAATAGACGAGCCGTAGGTCCATCCTTCCTCGTCGCACTGCGTGTACTCGCCGTCGGACATCCAGGTGTGGCTCCACATCCACTCGGGCGAGCGCAGCACGCCCACCTCGAGCTCGGGCGCCTCCCGGACGCCATTGAGGCGGTCGTCGCGGTCCGACACGCGCAGCGCCGCGCGCGTGAGCTCGCGGTACGTGTTGCCGCTGCGGTCGCAGAAGCGCTCGAGCGCCCAGCCGTGGAAGGGCTGCAGAGCCTGCACCTCGAAGGCCTCCTCGACCACCGACTCCATGAGGCGTGTCCTCCGTCCTGATGCCTCGGTTGACACTTTGCCGCTTCGAGACTAATTGGCACTGGGCCAAAAGCCATCTGTGCCTCAGTGAAAGAGAGTGCACAGAGCGGGGAGACTCCTACCCTGGACGATTTTGTAGCCAATCACGTGTGGTCGATATATTTTGGCCAATGATGACAGTTATGTTTCAGCCAATGGGTGGCGGCGGCGTGACGCCTGGGCAGACGTGGCGCGGAGTGCTCTTTGACACATCGCGTTGAAAATAATGGCTCGGCTCGAGGCGGCGACAGCAATTTTGCCTCAAGTGCGGCGCGATGGTGGCGGCGTCAATGCCATTGCGCGAGCGCCGCCACAATGGGCTCTGGGGCATGGTGGCTGCCGGGGGTTTCGCGGTACGGAGACCGTAACTGAACGCTGCGCCCCCCGGCACACTGTTGCATTCAGAATTTCACGATGTGAGTGAATTTCGCATAATCTATGAGACTGATAGACTGGTCTCCCTTCCACCAAGTGCATTGTGCTTGTCCAGCAATGTGTGGTTGCGCGCATTGAATCGCGGATCTGCGCTTGCCTGCGGATGCCGTCGAAGCAGCTCCACTGGAGCCTCCAGGCCGTGATTTTCGCGCGGCGCCGTCGGCCCAATACATGTACACAGTGAGGCAAAATCCAGCCTCGAGCGTGTCCCATCGCCTGTCCGATCATGGGCCGAATCAGGTACTACATACATCATCGCGATTACAGCAAGTGACCTGCGTAGCATAATCAGCGGAGGTTACCGGCGACTGCAACGCTGGACTGGGCTCGCGCTGTTCGTCGTGTGAAAGGCCCAGCGTGGCGGCGGTCTCCGATCGAGACACTCTAGTAAATCCGTTGGTCGACGACCACCGAGGACCCGCCAATGGCGATCTTGCAGAGGGATACGCATTTTGCAGGATTACACAGCATTTTCAAGGAAGGTGTGCTGAATGAAGGAGTGCCACCAAGCAAGGCGGGGCTGGGGGCAGCTTGACGCTATTGCCATTGAGGAAAATGCATTATGGAGTGACCGCCGCGGACGTCCGACCTGGCCTATTAGTGCACGTGAACCTCACGACGGATGACATCGACCACCTCGTCGTCCTCGGCCTCCGCGGAGTCGTGCTCGTCGGCGGTGTCCACGGTGCTACCCTCCGGACCGAAGCCGCCCTTGCGTGGGCTGCCATTGTCGCCGTACTGGCACAGGTTCGTGAGCAGCGGGATGAGGTACTTGTTGTCGAACTGCAACGCGCGCATGTGCCGGTGAGGCTTCACCGTCTTGTCGAGGGCTGCCTCCTCCTCCGCCTGTCCATTCGAGACAAACAACAACAACAACAGAGAGGCAGTGTGGTCAGCTGCTGGCGAGCAACACCTTCGCAGGTCGTATCGCACAATGTACTCACCGTCAATCGCGGGATGCCGCATTTGTCGAGCACAGCAACGGTGCCGCCGCCCATGATGATGATCGAGAGCAGCACGACGATGAGCGTGGTGGCCACGATTTCGGGGCGCTTCTCGCCTGGGAACGACTTGGATAACGCGAAGGCCACGGCACCGCGCATACCACCGTACCAGATCACGTGTTGCTGATTCAGCGTGATCTTCGCGGCATTCTTGCGCAGGTTCAACACGTAGGAGAGCGGATACACGGCACAGCCTCGCGAGAACAAACAGAACAACGCCATCCAGAAGATAAGCCAGAATCGGTAGTACTCCGTCAGCCCAAATGCTGAGAGCCCCAGATCTGTCAAACAAATGAGTTAGCCATCGTTAATATCGGCAACACAATCCTTCGCCCCCTGTACTGTACGCACTCAAGAAAACTGAGGTTTCAGCCGTGTGTGAAAGTGTGTTGAAGACTCCAGAGCACCTGCAAATTTGCAGAGGCAGTCAAAACACGTTAGTGGAAACGTACGACATCAACCATCCTCTACAAACTTACACGTCGCGAGCCTCCGGGGTCAGGTTTGGTGAAGCGTAGTGCTTCATCGAGACACCAGCGAAGATGACAGACACAACGCCCGACATGCCGAGAACTTGCGATACAACGAAGGGTAGGTAGGCGAACATGACGTAGACGCCGACTTCGTGCAGCAAGTTGCTGCGCAGGTTGCCGTACTTGAACAGCAGCGCCGGAATCATGCCGAAAACGACCCCGATCATAGTAGAGCCTGTGAGCACCAAACCGAACTCGAAAATGGCGAAGAGCATGGGCTTGAACTCATAGGAGTGGCCGATGAATCGAGAAAAGGTCTCGAAGAGGCAGATAGCCACGGCGTCGTTGAGCGAGCTCTCTCCGAACACGAGATAAAATAGTGTCGGGTCCACGTGGAGCTCCTGGAACACTGCCAGGATGGAGACAGCGTCTGTAGCAGAGATCAGGGAGCCGAAGGTGAGAGCCTCTGCCATCGACAACCTCATGACCCAGCCCAAGCGACCGACAGTGTAGATGCCGATGCCCGTGACGACGCTCATGACGAGCGTGCCGACGATCGAGTAGACGAGGATTGGCGTGATGTTCTCGAAGAAGTAGCGGCGCTTCATGGTGTAGCCCGAGTTAAAGATAATCGGGGGCAGCATTCCCACGAAGAAGAAGTTGGGATCGAAGTCCATCAGCTTCACTGCGATCGTGCTCGAGTTCATGAGCATGCAGAAGATACTGGCCAGGATGCCCACGCCGATGGTGGCGGCAGCCTCCGGGAGGAAATGCCAATGCAGCCTGTGCGTCACGTGGTTGCACAGGATGATGGCGACCATGAGCAGGAGCAGGAAGGTGGCGAACTGGAATGCGAGCGAGTACTCCTCGCTGATCTCCTCCTTGATGAGGTGCTCTTCGTACGAGGACGTCATGGCCGCGGCGGTCGATCTGCAAGGCGGCGAAGTGTCCCGAGTAGTGTCTGTGAACGCCCTTCCGCGGATTGCAGACTGCTGGTGGCGGCTCAAAGGACGTCGGCACTCAGCGGTCTCTGGTAACCGCCAGGCGAGGATCCTGCTGGCAATTTGCCATGAAAACGCCGGGGTCTAAGGGCCTCCACCGGCTATTATTGGCGTCTGCAGCATGCTGAGCGATGCTACCAGTAGCAATTGCACTGGGCAGGCACGCGCGCTACCTGGAGCGCGACGCAGAGAGTGGAGAGAGATCGCAGGGCCGGCAAAATGAGCTCGTCTGGATGCGGGTCATGTGGTGGTAAGTTGGTGAAAAAGTGTAGCCAAGCACCTTTTCTGCCAGATTGAAGCGACCGCGGCCAATATGCAGGCTTAGCTGCCAAGTTGGCAGGCCCGCCGCCCAGCGCCAGCCAGCACGCGCTAGCTTCAGGGCAACGGAGCCCGAACTTCAGGCTGCTCCAGGCTGAAGCGGCAGAGCGACTCGGCGCATCGCCTGCATTGACAAGGCCGGTCAGTGGCAAGGTGGGTCAGTGGCAACTTGCAGGGTCTCTGCCGCTCAGCACGCACTTGCTGGCTTGCTTGCCAAAAATCACGCCCAATACCCGCCGTTACGGCCCCCACCGCGCTGCCGTTGCCCAGGACGGACGTCAAGAGCGAGAACGCAGCTTGTCATTACCAACTCCAGGCCCCATTAGTGTCTACTGCTTCGTGCTTGACGCCAATGTGAGGCGGGTTTCGGAAACCAAGCAGCCAACTCGTGAAAAAAAAAAACTGTTCCTACCTGAAGTAATGTGTAAGTCGTACATAGTTACTTCCGCGCTACTTCACGCCAAAGACGCCTCTCCCGCCTGAGTTTGCGCGAGCCAAAGAAGGAAAGAACGCCGAGCAGCCACCGCCAGGCGGCTCCAACAAGCCCAGCTGCCAGCAAGCGCGCCACAAGGCAATCCGCCAGCCCCAGTCCTCCTCGCTGCACTCTGGAAAACGCCAGCCACTGTCAGTTGCTGCCGCCTTCGCAGTCAAAACAGTTGGGTGGGTGGTTTCGCGGTGTCCCCTTGTCCCCAAGAGATCCACCCGCTACTTCGTTGCCATGCTCTTCGGCCCGCAGTACGACGAGGACGGCGGCACGGATCACAGCGGCAGCCCCACGACGCCGCCGCAGTCCTCGCGCAAGAAAAGGTCGGGCGCCTCCTCTGCCCGCAAAGGCAGCAGCAAGACCGGCAGCCGACGCGACAAGACCCGCCCCAGCATGGCCGGCGCCGCCTCCGCGGTCATCGCCGCCGGCCCGAGCAGCCCCACGCAGTCGTTTGACTCGACCAACTCGTCGTCCTCCTCCTCCGTGTCCTACTTGATGGCCAACCAGCGCAACGGCAACGGCAGCAACTTCAACTACGCGGGCTTCGGGGACAGCAGCATGAACGCCAACGGCAACGGCGTTGCCGCGGTGAACGCGCCGACGCTGCAGGCCAAGACACGGCGTCGCAGCTCCAAGAAGAAAGGAGAGCGGCTCAAGAAGCACAAGCGCCCCGTGGACCGCCAGTGCATGTACCCGAGCGTCTGGAAGCAGCTGCGCTTCCGCAAGAAGATCGTGCAGCTCGCCACCAATCTGAGCGAGAAGCCCATCTGTGTGACTGGAGTGGACGGCTTCTTGGCCTCCTGGATCGTATGCGAGCTGCTCAACCGCGGCTACCGCGTGCGCGGCACGGTGCAGAACGGGAAGGACGACATCTCGGGCTTGCTGCAGCTCCCCAACGCCCGCAAGAACTTCTCGGTCGTGGAGACGTCGCTTCTGACGCCCGAGGCGTGCGACATGGCTGTCCAAGGTGCGTGCCTTGCTGTGGATACGACGTCTGCTTTTCGATGGTGTATCTTATGTCTAATAACGATTGCTGTGTGTTTGATTCAACAGGGTGCGACTTTGTGATCCACACGGGCACGCCGTCGTCATGCTCGGTGCGCGACCCGCTGTCCGAGCAGCAGGAGCCGGGCGTGCACAGTATTGGCAGTCGGATGCACTGCATCATCCCCATGATGACGAACTTTATTCAGGCGTGTGCGCGCGCGCGAATCAAACGAGTTGTGCTGACCTCGTCGGTTGCTGCTATGGCCGACTCGGTGACGCCGGACTCTATCATCAACGATGCCTGTTGGAATGTAACGTCGTCTCTGGAGAAGAATCCGCACTTCCTGAGCTTGAAGCTGGCGGAGGAAGCGGCATGGCAGCTCGTGGATCAATTGCCGAGCGATCGCCGCATTGATCTGGTGACGATGAACCCGGGAACTTTGTTCGGCCCCATGCTTTCAAAGTCGAAACTGGCGCCTGGCAACCAGGTCATCTACGATTTGGTTACGGGTCAATACTCGGCTTTGGTGGATCTGAATTGGAGTATGATCGACGTTCGCGACTGTGCTGTGGCGCATATTGCAGCTCTTGAAAACAATGACGCTCGTGGGCGATACATCTGTGTCAACAGAAGCGTGTGGATGAAGGACATTGTCGAAATGCTGTCTAACAACGGGTACAGTGGCCGTGATTTGCCGTGGAAGGTGGGTCTGCCTCGTTGGGTCGGGCGTCTACCAGCTTACTCCGTTCAACTTGGTCAAGTCGGCGCCTCACTGTATGCGTACGATCCTGCCTCCGTGCGATCTTCGCCATATCTTGGCGACAAGCTTGTGGAGCACCTGAATATTCGTTTCCGCTCTGTCGACTCAACAGTCGTGGAGTCCGCTAATGATTTACTGAAATGGGGGCTCATCAAGCCTTGGGCTGAGGATCACGAGGCGCTTGTGTGTGGATGCTGCCACAACGCATTCACGTTCTACCGAAGAAAACACCATTGCCGAGAATGTGGTGTGATTATTTGCAACGAGTGTTCGATGTCTCGAGCGGTTGTTGAGGGAACAGAAGGGCGCGCGCGGTTGTGTGATAAGTGCGTGAAGGGATCGATTCCAGACCTGCTTGAGCTATTGAAGGATGAAGATCCGGACAAGAAGCGTACGGCGGTGGTTGCTTTGGAGTCTTTGATGGAGAACCCGTTGAATCACGACTACGTAACTCGTTTCGGCGGCATCTTGCTATTGATGGACGCAATCCACCACCCCGACGAATCTATTTCTTCGCATGCAGCTGGCGCGTTGTGTGCTTTGTCGTGTAGCGTTGCCAGCACACTTCAAATGGTGCTGGAAGGAGCGGTCTTACAGATGTTGGAGGTCGAGGAAACGCTGAGTACATGGGCTATTTGCCTACAGGCACTTCGAAATATTTGGAAACAGATCAACCGACAGGATTTCCGGCGCATGCTTCACGCTGTTGCGAGAGTATCTGCTGACGCCAATATCGGTACGAAACCACGTTTCTTTTTGCTGGGCGAATCGCTTTATAACGTTTTGGTATTTGAACTTGTGCATACAGGAGAGCTACGGGGCAATATTTTGCTTACGTTTGTACACATGATGGATGCTGAGGAAGTTCCTACTCTTTTATCCGAGGGGCTGCTGTCGGTGCTGTATCACATGTTGCAGTCAACTGCTGAGTTCCCTCGCTGCGCTGCTGCGCACGCAATAAAACACTTGGTGCCTGCGGGATATGATCCGGACGTGACCATCGATGTTCCGCCGTACCTCGTGGATGACCACGAGGAGTTGTTCCTGAACTCCAGTCTGTCCGATCTGCAGTTCCTTGTCAAGGGTCACATCGCCCCGATCAACGCACACAAGGTCGTCCTGTTCTTCCGAAACTCGTACTTCAAGAACATGGTGAGAGTGAGTATCGTTTGCATGTCTCTCTGCACCTGATTACCCCTCGTTGCTACCCGTCTTTTGTTGAGGTCGAGTGCGTGTGCTAATACACTACTTGTGTTGTGCTGTTCATGTTATGCAGTTTGGTTCAGCAACCAGTCAGACCGCTGTGATCGAAGTCGACAACTGCAGTTACGAAGTCTTTTCCATCTTGTTGCGCTTCTTGGTACGTTGTTGCTGCCAGTATTGCTCGGCGTGGATGAATCATGCACTAACGATGTATTCCTTTTGGCATGCAGTACACTGGCAAGGTAGACATTACGGCGGATGTGGCTGAAGAGTTGCTACGGGCGTCGTCGTTCTACTGTGTGTACGAGCTGCAGAAGCGCACGGAGGCTTTCCTGAGCGGTCAGATTTGTGTGGAGAACGTCGTGGATCTGCTGACGCTGTCAGAAGAATGCAACGCCGACGATCTGAAGAAGAACTGCGTGCCATTCTTGATGCGACACATTCACGAGATCGTGCGTCTGCCAGCTTTCGAGGAGCACCGCGTCCGCTCGAGCGAGGAGGTGCTGAAGGCGCTGACGAACATGCTTGGGCCCGAGTGGGAAGCGAGCTACGCGAAGTTCAAGAAGTCCATTGGTATCAAGGACAAGGAAGACGAGGGCGGGTCTGTGGAGGGGGAGATAACGGATGAAGAGGAGGAGTCGCAGCCGGTCATGCACCAGCTGAACGAGATCCAAGAGGCGCCGCTGTCGCCGCGCTTCCTGCTGTCGCCCGTGCCGCCGCCCAGCTTCTCTGGGAACCCGTCGGTGTTCGCGACGGAATCGCCGCGGCTGAACACCGTGGGTGAGGACAAGTCGACCGAGGGCTTCCACTTCATGAAGACGTTCGGCAACGAGGACGTGCTCTTCCGGCGGTCTCGCAACTTCTCGGAGGACTTCTCGGAGGGCTTGTCGGAAGGCGTGTGCTAGGTTATTTTATATGAGCTGCGAGGGCGAATGGATGGTGTGTGTGCCTGACTAATAATCGATACCAAGCGCCTCGCTTGCAGTCCCCGTTCGTGTCGTGTCGTCTTATTCTCCATGGCAACGGACGCTTGCCATCAGCAAAACCTCATGGCAAGCCTATCCTTGAAATAGCCTTTTGTGAAAAATGAAGCCTAACAGAAATAAATGGGGTCCTGCCTCCCAGCTGAAAGTGTCCAAATGTTTAATTTGGGCATCGAATATGAACACATGACCCTTTTCGTGCCCTTTTATGTCGGAACTGGGTCAGCTTTCTTCTTCCTCGAAGAGAACACAAGCATTCCGCAGGCGCGTGCCTTGATGGGAACAGAGCTGCTGTAAATCCCAATGGACGTCGCCTGGATCATGGCGCAGCAGCGCGCGGACGAGGACGAGGAGCACAAGGCGCGCGGCGACGTCGTGGTGCGCGTGGGGGACGCGTCCACGGGCGCCGTGCACGCGGTGGCGCTGGCCTCGGCCAAGTACGAATTGCGTTCTTCTTGGGTTAAAACTGCGCCAATTGGCTAATTCGCTGCACTTGGTCATACAAACTTCTACATGTGTGTCTCACCCTGCCAGCGTCGTGGTCGAAGAGCTGCGCGAGGAGCTGGAGCGACTCAGCGGCGTCCCCGTGGCCGACCAGATCCTGCTGTGCGGCCCGCCCTTCGCGCGCCTGGACCCGCGCCGCGCCGTCGAGTACTACGGACTGCCAGCTGTGAGCGGCCGATGTACTGAGTTGAGTTATCTCAACGTGAAGAGAAGTTCTCACTCTTTGGCTGCTCCACAGGAGGACAAGGAGGTGTTTTTGTACGACCGCCGACTGCTGTCGCAAGAAGCGGCCACGCCTCCGCCCACAGCGACACCAGTCCATGTCAAGTGTACGCTGCTTGCTCTACTAGTTTTTTTTTCGCTTTCTTTTTACAATTCTAACTTTTTTATGTGTTTTTGTTGTTTGCAGTGCCGTCGCAGCCGGTGGCTTCATCGGAAGGCTCGAAGATGCTGAGTGAGAGCTCGCACCCGATGATGCGCGCGCTGGTGGAGTACGAGGGCTACTTCCAGTTACAGGTCAGCCAGAGCGAGGCACTGGAGAGTGGCACACGCGCCAACATTACCGCCAGTGAGCGCGGCGCACAGGAATTGCAGGTCCAGGAGCGAGCTATCGCGGCAGCTGTCGCGAATTTGGATCTGTTCAAAACGTCCATGATAAAGCACTTTGCTCCGTTCTGGGCAGATTTCCAGGCGACGAGCGACAAACATGAACGCTTGCTGAGCCAGTTTGATAGCTATCTCGAGGCGCTGGCTACGGTGGAGCTCCACCCAGCACTGACTACAGAAGAGCGGAAGACGCTCTTTGATTGCATCCCGGTGGAGAAGGAGCGTGAGTGGGCGGCGCAGTGCGAGCAGTCGCACACTCACGTGCGAGGACAGGTTCTAAAGCTTCAACAGGTTCACGATGACATCGGCCAAGAAGTCACGGACATGCTGGCTGCGCATGCTGAAGCATGTCGGGAGTACGATGAAGCAAGTGCTGAATTGGAACACATGAAAGCGCTGGGGGGCAAGCAAATGAACATTACAAGTACCTTGCGTGACAATCTACAGTACGTGCTCAGCAGCATTGAGGAGACGTCAACGATAGCAAGCGCAAGTAATCCTATGCAAGCGTCCACAAATGCTCTAGACGTATGTCGGCGCATAGATGAGTTATATCAAGGCCAGCAAAATATGGTAAAAGGACTGCTGATGTTGGATGAACAGTATATATGTGGTAGGTGCTAACATCCTCTTGTCTCGTAGGTTCCTGACGCACAGAAGCTGGTCGAGGAAATCGTGGCTCACGTGAACAAGATTGCAGCGAAAAAGGCCACGACGTTTGGACGAGTGCATTCAACCCTACGCCAAATCTCGATCTCACAGTCGAAGATCCGAGATTTTGAGAATTCTTTGGCGGTTTTCCGCGAGGCACTAGCTGCCCAGAAGAAACATTTCTACGAGCTGGAGCACCTGGACAAGCTACCAGGTAATTTTCACGTGGAATTGAGAAGATAAATCGCTTGTGTCAGACTTCTCTCAAGCTGACTTGTTTCTTGCATGGCAGAATCGTATGCAGCTTGCTTAAAGGAGATCTCAAGACGACTCAGGTATGGACGCATGTTTTCGGATCGTATCCAGTCAATGGCTGAGGAACTTGCTCAGCTCCGTGAAGACGAGGTACGCAGGGTTGTATTTTCATGCGATAGGTGGTGCTTGTGCTTAATTATTGTGCTGGTTTTTGTTATTGAAGGTTCAACACCGTGAGGAGTTTTTGCGCAGCTTTGGTCAGCACCTACCGCGCGATTTCGTGTCTGGCCTTGCGGAAAAGCCGTCTCATTGTGAGTTCCGCATGCGTCCTTTTGACCAAAGCCTCCCTTTAATTGAAGATGAGGACGAGCAAGATTTCGACCCGTACGAAGACAAGGAGCGTCCACCTTCGGACGAATTCGTTGACTGCGAGGACCACGGTAGCTCCTCTGAATCGGCCAACAATGTGGATATCCTTCAGGAACGCTGCAAGGAACTGGAGGCGCGAGTGTCAGAGCTCACAGCAGAGTTGGAGCTGTCAAAGAAGAATTTATACTACGATGGGTCAGGAAGCGACTCGATTTCTCGCTCTGATTTATCCAAGACCAGCGCACGAGAGGGGGATAGTTCATGCGAATTCCCGTTGGTGCTGGCGTTGGCAGCGACGGCGGGTGGCATGACCAGCTCCTCGGAAGCTGATCGGTCCAACATTCTTGACCGCGAGCTAGCTACCGTGCGGCGAAACATTGGTAAGGATGCTGAGATGATGCACGCGCGTAATTTAGTCGGTTCTAACTCAAGTCCACTTCGATCCCAAGGATCAGGTGATGGCAGCAACGACACGATTATCGCCAAGTTGGAGGTGCGTAGCTGTTGGCCAACATGTATGAGTTCGATCTGGGATAACCACTGACTGTGTACATGTACGATCATTTCGTGTACAGAGTGAAAACCAGCAATTCTTGCTGAACGCGGCGGCCTTCGAAGAATATCTTTTTCAACCTTTTGATTTGCATGTGCCTGCTGTGGTGAAGTAGTTTAGTTAGTTGATTTGCCTAGGCTTCCTTAACCGTGCAGCGCCTTTTGTTTTGCGGTTGGTGACTTTACGGAGATTCAGGAGCGATCAAAGCGCGAGAAGCAACTGAAGGAGAACTTATCCAAACTTCAGCAGACGATTAAGGATTTGAGTAGCAGCGTTCGGTCACAGCGAGCATCATTGTCCAAGCTACTCAAGCTTCTTCAGCTTCCCGTGGAACCGCAATCCGTCGAGGATGAGGGCATCGACGCGTTCGTAAACGCTAATTTCGATGCCGTCGAAACGCGTGTGAAGGAGCTGCTGGCCAGCACCGAGTCGAAAGCGGTAGGTGGCAATGCGATGCTGGCTGAATCGGAAAACTTTCTCATTTGTGCGTTCTGGTTAAACTAGATGTTGCAGTCGGAGCTGGATCAGCGGCGGTGCGAGCTCCGCTTGATGGAGTCCGAGCAGGATGTAAACGACTCGTTCAAGATTTCTTTCCGGAGCTTCAACGTGAATGACTTGGCACTGTTCTTGCCGACGTCGGCGCCCGGGAGCGACGCTCAGCGGGTGTACCTGGCCTTCCACCTCGGCTGTCCACACCGCTTCCTTTCGGAGGAATCCATCTCATCATTCAGCAACGACGGTCAAAGGTGCGATGCTACCAATGCCTGCCTATCAGCTCTACTTATCGCCTACTAACGTGTCAACTGCATTACCACAGGTACCCGGACTACGTGGTGGGCCGCATCGTGCTGATCGACGAGCAGACCGCGACGGAGGGCAACAACCCGTACGCGCTGCACCTCGGGACCACGTTCTACGTCCTGACGGTCGCGAGCCTTCACGAAAGTTAAGCACCATCCACCCACACACCCCACACACACAACAAACCAAAAGCCAAACCAAATCCTGCCGCATAACGTGAATGAAATGTTCAGCGGTGAAGGCGAACATTCCTGTTCAACTTGGGCCTTCCTGCAGAGCCAGCGTGTACACTTTGCCTCTTCCTCTTATCCCCCGGTTGTTTTCTGCACCACCGAAACCTACAGTTTGACAAGTCAGTCTTAGCACACGTAAGTCTCAGCCCCCCTCACCCCGTTCGCCATGAGTGCCAAGCAGACGCCCCCCGCCGAGCCCACGACCGCCAAGCGCGCCGCCGAGCAGTTCGACCACGAGTTCCAGCGCTACACGACCAAGCAGGTGGGCGGATAGAGTCCTAATGATCCTATTAATGATGATGATGCAAAAACTAATGTATCAATGTTGTGTGTTGTCATCTCTTGTAGACCGGTAAGAGCGCGCGTGCGGTGGCCATGGCTCGCACCGAGCTGGCCAAGTACAACGCGCTGGTGTTCCAGGACAAGAAGCTGGAGGAGGCCGGCGTGAAGAAGGGCCGGATGTCTCCCGAGGTGCGCGAGGTGTACGAGAAGAAGATCAAGAGCCTGGAGGAGGCGCTGGACACGTTCCACCGCTCCGTGGCCGGCTACAACCGCACCAAGGCCGTCCTAAGCTTCGTGCTGCTCGTGGCCTTCGCGCTCATGATGTTCTTCCAGCCCTGGGCCAAGCACTTTGAGGACCCCAAGGACCTGACGTACGACGAGTACGCGGCACTCGAGGAGGAGACGACGACCGAGACGCTCAAGGAGACGGCAGAAGTCGCTGGTCTCAGCGACGAGCTGTAAGTGGCTCGCTCCAATCCCTCCTTCCTTTATAGACTCACTACTGGATGCATTGCCACGGAGCTCCGGCATCTTTGCTGTTGACCTCAGATCGATTGACATTGAATCCATTGACCACGTTATCAGTACGATGCGTCATCGACTATAATAATTAACTAACTCTCGCTGTGCTTTAGGCGCCGCTGGCGCGCTGCAAGAGCTGCAGACTCACGGAGCCCGACATTGTGCCTGTGTGTCGCCCGCCGTCGGCGAGCTCCACGACAAAATTGTTCAGCTTCTGGATCACGTCGGGTGATTCGTCGATGTCGTCGTTTGAAGCTTGCGGGATGCAGATCACGCCTTGACCGAAGCACGGGCCCTGAGTGCCAGCGTGCACCTTGATTGCCACGTGCATGTTCCCTGTCGGTCGCGCGAACGTGGCGTGCGTGATACCGTCGCACACGAAGTCAGCCCACTTGACGTGAGCCACGTTGGTCTTACACATCAGTCGATCTGTGTTTTCCAGGTACACGCCACCGCTCATCGAGTCTGCCAGCTCCAGCAGCTTGCGCTGCGCTGAGAAAATGTCTTCCGACGGCAGCGGGAAGACGATCGTGACCATCACTTGGTGTCCATGACGATCGTAGCTGGAGAAACGCTGATCGAGGTCGATTGAGTTGCCGAACGAGGTGAGAGGGAAGTCAGCCTCCGTTTCTGGCTGCCACGAAATGCTGCTGAAGTCTAATCGCAGCTGACACTCGAGCACACCACTGACGTCCTGCATTCGCTGAAGTTTCTTGGTCGCGAGCTCCGTCTCAATCGGCAGGAAATCGCGATTCACAAGAGCTTGGAACACTGCAAGCACCGGCTTGTGGTCGGAGCAATTGACTTCCTCACACGACGCATACACAGCGCACCGCAGTCGGTGGCGCATATCCGGCTGTGAAAAGAACAGGATCCGATCCGTGTAGGACGGGACTCGGGTGCCATGCCCCTCCACGACAGTCGTATAGCACTCCGCTAGCTCCTCCATAGGCCAGTCACCCGCGTCCAGGTTCAACGCCGCCCCCCGCGCACGCCGAAACGTAGGCGGGAACGCAATCTTAGCCTCGCGGAAGCCGTAAAAAATCTGTCCGTCCCGCATACCTGTGCGCAGCTCGTCGTGCGCTAGCACGTCGTCCCACACGAACTGGTCGTCGTCCACAAGCTCGCAATCTGCTGAGTATCGAACGCTGTTGCTGCTACCGTTCGACGAAGCAAGCATTGACGAGGCGCTCTTGACACTGCGCTCCAACATGCTGACATCGAGGTCGTTGCTGTCCCTGTCACTGCCGGCCCCTAATGAGCTGCCGAGTCCAAAAGAGCTGCCGAGACCACGACTACCCATCGGACTCCACCTTTTGCCCAGGAGCCCGCGGCGCAAGCTGCGATTCCGCTTAATCGGTGGGGGCCTTGCAGTCTCGCACTGCCGTACTTTCGACACCAACTCCAGGATGGTATCTGCGCTCGCGTCCCGCTGCGTCAATCTGTAGTTGAGATCTCCTAAAACGAAGCTGTGGTGGTGCACGTGCGGGAATTCGAAGCCGACATCCTCCAGATTCAAATGTAGTTCCTTCAAAATGTCCTGTGAGTCACGATTTCGTCTCCGCACTTTTGACTTTCCCTGTTGCAACACAGCAATACAGCAGGTCAGCACATTATACCACAACCAGCGCTACGCCAGCAAACATTACCTTGGGATCGGAGGACAAGTGACACGCTACAAATGCGAACGAGGTGTCGTAATACCGGAATGCGAAGCCTACGGCGCCTTTGTTGGATGCGCGGCCCAACACCAGCGATTTACCAACGTTGACTTCCTGCTGCACCACGGGCGGCATGTAGAAGGCGCCGTTGTCCACATCCGACGACCTGATGAACACGGTGATAGCGATGTGGCCATGGTAGCCTAGTGACGTGTTCTTGCTGCCAATCTCGCGGTTGAACTGGTGAAATTTCGATGCTCTGCGGGCAGCGCCACTTGCCGCTGGTCGAGGCCGGCCGCCCTCAAGGTGCTGGCGAATCAAGCTGCGGGTGTTTACCAGGTGCAGACACTCCTGAAGACCGATGACGTAAATGTCGTGTCCAAGAGGGATCCACTTGTGCAGCTGAGCGGGTGTGAGTCTGGCTTCGCCCATGTTAAAAGTCGACACGAAGATATTCGCCGGCCTCCGGTAGTGCTTCACGAGGCTGTGGTCGGTGCCCGTGTCCATCGTAGGGAACGACGGCGAAGTCACGAACTTGTGCGCCGGGGAGATAGACGGCTTGCACGATACTATCCGGTACAGCTTGGTGAGCAGTCCTCCGTAGATAATAGCAGTCGTCAAGCCCTGCGTGCACACCGTCACCTGCATCAGAAGGGCCACTCCGAACCTCGCCGAGCCCAGCTTGTCGTCGAATACTGCAAAATAGCCACGACAACAGCATACCATCGTTAACACAGCGAAACACCCTTTAGCAACTTCAAAAAAAAAAAACACACACACACAGCCCGGGACTTACGTCGGAAGACTGTGCTGGGTGTCCAGAGCACGATGAAGGCGGCGATGTAGATCCGCAGCTTGGACGTGATGAGCGCCCAGGACTCCTGGGCGTCCAAATTGGCGTCTCGGAAGTCGCGCGAGATGCGGTTGTGCGTGACCCAGAGGATGACGCTAATGTAGAGGATGGCCCCCACCACGAAGAGGTAGAAGGCCCAGAACTGCTTGGAGCGCGACTCGACCCAGCAGTAGAACGTGGCGTCTCCGAAGAGCCTGGCCGCGTAGAGCGCGACGCTGCAGGCCACCGCCGGGACGATCACGAGCAGCACGTAGAGCTTGAACCTGCTCTTGAGCCGCGCCTCGCTGTCCCTGTGCACGATCTTCCGGTAGAAGCAGTGGGCGATGGCGGCGTTCCAGAACACGCTCATGAGGCCGAAGAGGTGCAGCGCGAAGGCCTGCGCGTTGCAGGCCGCGTCGGTGAGCAGCGGGTTGCCGAACAGCTTGGGGAACGAGAGCCCGGCGTCGAGCACCGAGAGCACGACCACCATCTTCTGCACCATGGAGACGCCGCTGTGCCGCCGCGCGGACGCGTAGTGGTGCCGCACGATGTAGAGGCCGCCGGCCAGCGACAGCGCGCAGCAGCACAGGATCACGGTGTGCAGCACGTGCAGCTGCGACGCCGAGAACCCCGAGTCCGAGTCCTCGTCCTGCAACGACCGGATGCTCATGGGGTCACGGACGGACGCACAACCGGTAACGGAGCCCGTCGGCGGTCGATCCGATGATGGCCTCGGGCTGATTCTGATGTGGACGTCGGCTCTGCTAATGCCAGTGGCGACTCGCCCTATGGACTCGAAGTCCGCTGGGCGAACTGTGCCCTGGCGCAGTGCATGAGCCAACGCCCGAACATGCGGCTGCTGATATCGTAAGGCATCGGATTGGTTGGATGCGAAAAATGACTTTGAGGCTTAGGAGATCGGGACAAAGGTGAGAGGAGTCGGCGTCTGCTTTGCCACGTCTGCTAAGACTAAGGTTTCAGAAGAGATACATAGGTGGGACTCGCCAGGATTCACTCGGCCCTCGCAGCTTGCTCTTGCTCTTGCTCTTGCGAGTACCGCACCATGCATGGGGTTTCATGTATTGTAATGGAGCTCTTTGCCCAAGGACATCGGACCCTGCAGTCAGTCTGCCAGGCAGCACTGCGCTGTGTGTGTAATCGGCCATGGCAGCTCAACTGGCAATTGACTGAAGCGTGTCAAACGTGATAACCGTCGCCGATTGAGGCAACAATGCGATGCCAAGTCTCAACTCCGTGAGACTTGCACTGTGCGTTTTCAGCCGCTGTCAACGCCATGAAGGCTGGCAGCAAGGCCGCTACAGCATGTCGGCTTGATGCAGGACGCCGGAGCACGGCGCTGCTGTGTGCCGGAGCGCTGACCAGAGTTCCGACTCTGCCTTGACATGACGTGTACCCCTAGTGTAACCCTACCGTTGGTCGGGGGTACATTAAAAATACAAAAGCGTACCTCAACATACCGGTATTGGCTTTTTACTCCGCATGGTCGCGTTCATCTTCTGGCGCGTGGGGCTGGCGCTGCTGGCGACGCTGGCCGCCTTCTTCCTCTCGCGCCCGGTCGTCGAGGCCCTTCTCAACACCATCCGCTCCAGGCTCGACAAGCGCGTGCGGTGCGGGGACCCCTTACTGCCAAAAAGAAAAAAATAGTAAAGCTCGACGAGGACTATTTTCTAATGCATCGTATTACTATGTTTTTTTTTATCTTATCATGATGTCGCTTAGATGGATCGCGGACGTGCAGCATTACATGCTGACGTATCTGTGGTGGTTCCTGTTCCTGATCCTGGTGCGCGATGTGATGGCGCGGTACATCCTGGACCTGGGCAGCGAGGAGGACGAGGTGATGCAGTACCTGAGCTACCTCGTGGCTGTCCCGCTCGTGCTCGGCACCTTCGCCTTGCGCAAAGTTGTCGCCAATGTTCGCAGCTGCAAAGGTTGTTTGAAGAGCTGCTAAGTACTGCAGGCTCTCATATTTTCTTCTTCTTTCCTGCTGTGTAGCTCTTCGTCCGGTATTTCAAGTGGGACCGCTACTCGTCGGACTACGACGCGCGGATCTTCGTCATCACGGAGTCCATCAAGTTCGTGTGCGTCGTGTTCATCCTGATCGAGATCTTCTACATCTTCTTCCTCCCCAACTCCTTCATGCGCTTCCTGCTCGTCGTGGGCTTCCTGAGCGTCGAGCTGGTTGCTGTTCTCTCGGGCTTCACAGTGGTGCGCAAGTGCGAGTCGTCATTTCAAGGTGGTGCAGGGCTAATGATGCAATGTGGTTTGTTGTTGCCAGTTAAAAAATGTGGCAACAGGGCTCTTTCTTATCTTCGCAGAGCCCTTTCGAACGGGTAGTGAGGTCCAGGTGAGGCGGATGCGAGGCTTCATCGAGCGGGTATCGCTTGCAAGGACGACCATGCGGCGTACGGACGGATCCCGGATATTCGTGCCGAACGGCATCTTTGCTGACAATTGTCAGACCAGCGGCAACGCGCTAGACGCCCATACGCACGCGCTCGTGCTGCGCCTGCACCCTGCAACGCCCGCTCAAACGATAAAGCAGCTTGTTCTCGAATTGCAGACCGTCCTGCCAGCGTATGCGCTAACAACCGCAGCTCTTGCAGCGCTACGCAGAGATCGACGTGAAGCGTTCGCACACAGGTCGAGTAGCGCTAGCAGCTTCAGCACCAGTGCCGGAAGCGATGACAGCGTTTTCGGAGACCGACATCAGTCGACGGCTAGTGGCGACGCCAACACTGGTACGCCTAGTACGCTTAGAAGGTCAAGTGCGACCTCCAGCGCCTTCGACGCGACGGGGCGGCCGATTCAACCGCCTCCTCCACCGGTGCGTGTTGAGCTTCACGCGATGTTCAAGGTGAAAGTGATTGTCCTTATGGATCGCGAGCGCTTCAACTCGCTTGAGGCGGCGAAAACGGAGGTGAGTTGGTTGTCCGTTGCTTGCAGGTCACTAGTTGTCAAATGCATACTGACCAGGAAATTCTTTCTTCCTATACTGTCTTCATAGGTGAATCTCGCCATCATCGACACGATCCAGAGGCTTGGCGTCAATGCGCAGCAAACACCTCGCTGATCATGGTATACCTTGTTGATAATTTATTCACGTCAACGTGTGCATTCGTTGAGGTGTGGGTGGCCCATGACCGAGGTGAGGGCTCGCCATATGCAGTTAGCGAACATGCTGGAATTACGATAATTTACACAAGGTCGGCACGATCTCCATGGAGCTGACGGTGGCGCAACGTATTGCCATCACTGAAAATACGCCGCCCAAGTGGCTCGCTTGCTGGTGGTGCTCGTCGCCGCCGCCGATTCCTCGACAGCTCAGGAAGCGGTGTCGGGCTAAAGCTCGAGTGTCGTTCGTTTATATCTGGGACTTCGCTTCCAACTCCAGATGGAAGAGCCGATGCACGCAGTTCAGTGTAGCCTTCTTCCTCCCCATGTAGGCTCAGCTTTAGTTTAGTCATCAGCTCCGTAATCTGGAGCACGATCTAAGACAGGCAAAGGCAAGTGTAAGCTTGTATCACAGAAAAATACAAAGCTAACCAGGCACAAGTAGCAACATACCCCGGTCTTCTCGGCCAGCAGTCCCTTGATGTGCCGTTCCTGGGAATAATACACGACGTGCACAAGGTACGGCGCCTCAATGCTGATCCAGAAGCGCCCTTGCGGTTGAGTTTCTTCCCTCGCAAGCTGCTTGCTGCGCTCGTACACGTTCATCATATCCCAACCGCCTCGCGGCTTCTCGAGTCTTAGCACGTCACCCTTTGCGTTCGTGCAGCGGTCAATCATATGCTGCGTCAGGTAGTTATCCAGTTCTTGGATGAAAACTCGCAGCGCTGTCGTCGGAGTCGAGTGACTCAGATGCATTGGAATAACGCAGCGTCGGTCCAGACTCTTGGTCTGCACCGTCACCGAGTTCTCCAGCATAATGCTATTGGGGATATACGCCAGCCCCTTATCGTACTGCCGCAGTGAAAACCCTTGCAGGAACAACCGCTCCACCACCCCTTCGTGACCCTGAAAAGACACATGAAGCCCGCTCTTGATCTGCTCGTCCTGCAGCGTCATCAACCCGCCCATTATGTTCTTCAACTGCAGCACCCAACACCAGAAGCACGTCAGCTCGCTCAAACACTGCAACAACTTCCACAACATAGTTAACCTACCCAGGAATGGGCTCCAAACACGAAAACAAACTCCACCATGATCACCGCTACCGTCGACACCTGGCCCGACTCAAAGTCCGTGAACCGACCGATCTCGTCAATAATACACGTCGACACCACCGCCGCCACCAGCAAAACTTTAATCACCTGTTCAAAAAACAAAAACAAAAAGGAATCAGCAAACCGAAACTACTCCAAACTCCAAACTACACTACCCCAACCTACCCCAATGCCCTCCGTAATGATCATGACTCTACTGTAGTCATCGTCGTCTTTTGACACGGCTCGGCTCCAACCCTGCACGCGGATGATGCCCCACGTGACGTAGTTGCAGAAGCAGATGACTACCCACACCAGCGGGGGGCCTAACAGTAGAGTAATGATGCCCTGCAGAGTGCCCGAGTCCGTGGCCAGGAGGTTCTCCAGGTCCATCACGTAGGCCGAGAACCAGGCCAGTAGGACGAACACGACCCAGGAGAGCGGCCGCAGCAGCATCTTCTCGAACTCCCGCAGCCACGCTAAGAGCGCCGGTAGAATGCGACGCGCCACCCGCAGGGAGAAGCGCACTACCTCCACGCGTAGAACGTAGGACGCCGCCAGTAGGGCCAGGCCCAGGAACACCCGCCATTGGTCACCGGAGGACGTCGGAGACGCCGCGGGGGCGATCGTGCTGCCCACGGGCTGCTCCACGAGCGACGTGTTGGCAACGCTGCTGTTGCTCATAGTTGTGTCAAAAACAGGAGTTTTGTCACGTAGGATTTTTTTTACATGTATGCAAAACAAATTGATTTAGCATACAGATAAAAAAACGAATTCAAAAACATACGATTTTGGGCAAATGATCATCGTTGCACGACGATCGTCGTCGGTGATGCAAGCTGCTCCCCGCGCTGCTCCGCGAAGGCGGTCTGTCAGCGCTGAAGAAGCGCAGCTGGTGTACGAGTTCCTGCGGAGGCCCGAAAACCGCACCAAAAGGGCCGCGTAATCTTCAGGCGCGGTGTCGAGTTCAGCGGTATGCGCCCGGAGACTGTAGTGCGCCTCTGGCGTCGTTTGAACGCCGAGGCGGAGGCTGCACAGGTTGAGGCACGGGCATCAGATGACGACGGTCAAGCTGGCGGGCTTCCACAAGAAGTCACGACTGCTGAGTTGTCGACGGATGAGTACGTTGAGTACGATTACAATTTTGGAGAGGACACAACGGATTTGCAAGAGAATGACGACCAAGGCCCCATGGGTGTCCAAGACCATGCCACTAGCGCTCATGTGCCTCCTCCACCGCCACNGGCAGCGACGACACTCAACCGCGTTGAACGCGAGGTGGTGCCTTTCGCGGACGGCTTTGGTGGTCAAGGCGTGCACGTCGTCGCAGATGGTCGCCCGACACATGGCTCCAGCCCCACCCTGCCGCTCACTCCTGCGTTCGTCCCAGAAGTTGACACGGCGGTGGCGGCGGAGGCGCGGGGGACACCGGAACAGGACGCTCTGGCTGCGCAAATTCGCGAGCCCTCCGCGGAGCTGGGGGGATCGCAAGAGGTGCTGTTGCTCAAGCGCTTCAAGCCCCATCTCGGCAAAACCGTTCAGGCGCGCGTATGCAAGCTGATCAGCTCGACCGGCCCAGGTGAGCGCGTGTACGTGTTGATGTACATGCTAACGTCCACCCCCTTTGCCCGAGCTTTCAGGGCGGCGATGGACAACGGCGCCGATGTCAAGATTCTTCTCTGCGAGAAGACAATCAAGCAATGTGCGGCGGCGTTAGTGGTCATCCTCAGGGGCGTTACGCTTGAAGACTCGCCGCCCGTGTTCGTCACCGAAGGCATAGACCACCGCAAGATCATCGTAGTTCGTACGTGCATATTGTCGTGAAGTTTGGTTTGGTACTATCGATGACATTTTTTTTTATTGTAGGGGACAAGGTGATTTTTGGCTCCATGAACCTGAGCGAGGCCGCCGTCAACGACAACGAGGAGGAGTCATGGCTGGTTGGCGGCCTTAGTACGTCCATTTTGATTTAAGTGAGGTGCGTGTGCTCTAACGACGGCATTTTGTAGCCGATCACTATGCAGCTACCTGCTTGCGCAAGATCTATGGGCCCGCGAACGAGCGGGGTGTTC